>CAUYQU010062023.1:0-39683 GCA_963574635.1 Cheracebus regulus | reverse complement strand
CTGATTCTCTAGATTACTTTGGGCAGTATGGCCATTTTAAAGATGTTAATTCTTCTAATCAATGAGTATAGAATGTTTTTTCATTTGTTTATGTCATCCATAATTTCTTTCAGCAGTGTTTTGTAGTTGTCCTTGTAGAGATCATTCACCTGCTTGGTTAGATGTATTCCTAGGGTGTGTGTGTGTGTGTGTGTGTGTGTGTGTGTGTCTATTGTAAATGGGATTACATTCTTTGTGTGTGTGTGTGTGTGTGTGTGTGTGTGTGTGTGTTTTCTTTTTGAGATGGAGTTTTATTCTTGTTGCCCAAGCTGGAGTGCAATAATGCAGTCTCGGCTCACCGCAACCTCTGCCTCCTGGGTTCAGGTGATTCTCTTGCCTCAGCCTCCCAAGCAGCTGGGATTACAGGTGCCCACCACTATGCCCAGCCAAATGTTTTTGTATTTGTAGTAGAGATGGGGTTTTACCATGTTGGTCAGGTCAAGAGTTCAGGATTGCATTCTTGATTTGGCTCTCAGCTTAAACATTATTGGTCTAGAAATGCTACTGATTTTTGTACCTTGATTTTGTATCCTCAAATTTTACAGAAATCATTTATCAGTTCTAGGAGCCTTTGTGTGGAGTCTTTATGATTTTCTAGATACAGAATCGGCATCAGTGAAGAGAGATAGTTTGACCTCTTTTCCTGTTTGGATGCCTTTCTTTCTTTCTCTTTCCTGATTGCTCCCGCCAAGACTTCTGCTGCATCACATTTTTAAAGGAATTGAATAACCATGTTTTAGTGCAATTGGTTTTCTTTATAATCTGATATATTTTATTCACTCATTTTACTTAGAGAAGGTATTCCCAGGCTTTACCAGGTGCCTACAGGCATCTAAGGATCAGAAAAGATGAATGCTGAGAGGAGTTTGGGGTGGGAGAGGGGAGTGGGAGGATGGGCCTCTGGTATTTTTCTTGTTGCCTCTCCTTAGAAGTCTGTGAACACAGTTGAATGGATGATTTGGGAATTGTTCTGGCTTTTCCTTTATTATTATTTTTATTACGTTTTTTTTGAGACAGGGTCTCACTCTGTCATCCAGGCTACAGTGTAATTGTGCAGTCTTGGCTCACTGCAGCCTTAACCTTCCCGTCTCAATGGATTCTCCTACCTCAGCCTCCCGTGCTACCATGCTTAGCTAATTTGTGTATTTTTAGTGGAGATTGGGTTTTACCATGTAGTCCAGACTGGTCTTGAACTCCTGAGCTGAAGTGATCTGCCTGCCTTGACCTCCCAAAGTGCTGAGATTACATGCAGATTTTGGCTTTTCTCAACCACATAATTGAATAGTCTTTATTTTTTAAATTAAACTTTGTTTTTACAAAAAGAAAAAGCCTTTTTCTGGTCAGAGACTTGTCCTCCTCACACAAGTATTTCGTGAAGTGTCTATTTCTCTGAATCTTTTAGGACAGTCAAAATGAGAATGTCCAGAGGTGAGTCGGAGCTTCTCAAAGGACGTTTGTGTGTTTCCACCTTTTTCAGTAACCAATCCATTCCTCCTGTTCACTAACAACCATGTAATACACACACACATGCCCTAAGGATTCCCTTCCTCTTCCCTTCACTGTGTAATGAGCATTTTCTTGTCAACTATCCTCCTAATCAGTGTTCCAAGAGGGGAGAAGGCAAAACCAGGACATCACCAGAACCTTCCACAAACACCTTCCTCATTAAGAAAAAACTGCCATGTACCATTTGGAAAGAGACCAAGCCTGGCATCTTCATCTTTTCCTCCCAGGCTGTATTACTTAGAACATTTCTTCTCAAGCCTAGTCACTCATGGCCCTCTGCATTCCTCTTGCCATGTCTAAGGACCTTTCCTGTTGCAGAGAGGAGCTTCTGTGTTATGCTTCTGTTAAGAGCTCTGGCTTGGGGCTCAGACTGCATAGGTTTCTAGCCCAGATCTGCTCCTGAGCCCCTGTATGTTTTTGGGAAAGTTGTTTCACCTCTCCAGGCTTCACTGTCAGTTTTCTTATCTACAAAGCAGGGATGGGAATAGTACCTTCCTTAGGGGGTTGCTAGGAGGACTGAGTGAGTCAATGCACGAACCGTGTTGAGAGCAGTGTGTGACACATAATACACACTCAGTAAGCATTGGCTATCAAAATTAGTGATTCCTGACTTAGCATTTTCTTTAAAACTGGCTCCTAAACATCAAGATGAGCTTAATTTAGATAGGAAACTAGTGGCTAATAGTAGGAAAATAGTAGGAAAAAAAAAGACAAGTGCAAAATTAGGAAGCACCATGGTTTCAAGGAGAAGGGGTTGAACTCCAAAGGCAGGAAGTGGAGATTCCTGAGCCACGTAGAAAGGCTGGGCCCGGGTATAGTGCCTGTGGTGAGAGAGGTGGTGGGAGCAAGAAGGGCTGGCAGGAGCTGGGGCGTCTGACGCCACATAGAGATCCGGGGTTTGAGGCTGGGGAAGAACAAGTTGGGTGAAGAGTTAGAGAGGGTAGGGGCAGAAGTTGAGCAATACAAGGTCTATAACTGGGGTGGGATGCCAAGGTAAAGGGTCATGGGAAGAGGGAGAGGTGAGTTGAAGCCTAGGGACAAGCTCTAAGAAAGGGCCTAAAGGAATGGAAGCCCAGAAGAGGCAGGGGCTGAGTTTGGGGGCTTTAAGGCATGGTATTGATATTTGATTAGGATATTGGACCCAATGGCATATAATAAAGACTCTTCCAAGGGATGTGCAAGCATGGACATCCTTTTCTCTAACTTTATACTGAAATATAACATGCATAGATAAAAGTATACATGTCATAAGTGTACAAGATGAAATTTTTTCCCCCAGTTGAACACTCAGGGCCTGGACTAAGAAACATTACCAGCCTTGCTGCATGGTGCTCTCTTCAACAATATGTGTGCCACACTTGAGAAGACACTCAGAAGAATAGATTGGGCAGGCTTAATCCCCTTAGTAGGAACTTTCTTTTTATGCTGGAGTCATGAAATTTGGGTTTTCACCATGTTGTCCAGACTGGTCTTGAACTCCTCAGCTGAAGTGATCTACCTGTCTTGACCTCCCAAACTGCTGGGATTATAGGCAGGTTTTGGCTTTTCTCAGCCACACTATTGAGTAGTCTTTATTTTTAAATCAAACTTTGCTTTTTACAAAGAAAAGCATTTTGCTGGTCAGAGACTTGTCCTCCTCGCTCAAGTGTTTTGTGAGTGTCTATTTCTCTGAATCTTTTAGGACAGTTGTAGCAACGAGAAGGGTTGAATAGCTCTTTCCTCCATAGTGCCCAGAAATAAGTAAAGGCAATTGGCCAAGTGTATGCCCAATATTTCCCCATTAGGCAAAGAAAGAAACACAACCAAACATAAAAGAAAGGGAGAAAAATGAATGTTTGCTGGACCCCTACTTTGTGGCAGCTACTGTGGTAGGTGCTTATTAATATGCCTTCCCTTAAGTGCTGACAACAGCTTTACAAGGCAAATCGCCATTTTACAGAGGGTAAAACTGAGTCTCAGAGTCTCGGTATTGGCTTCACTCATGCTGCTGGTGAGTTACAGAACCTGCATTCAAACCCAGGTCTGTCTGGTCTTAAAAAGCTGGGACAAGCCGATTAACTTTGCTGATCCTTATTGCTTCTCCTGTACAGGAAGACAAAAATACCTTCCTCAAAAACATTGTTATGGGATCTAATGGCGGAGGAACGCTACGAGGTTGATGGAGTTTTGCAAGGAGTAAATGAGATAATACACATTAATAAGCTTGGAAAAGTATCTTACACATATTAAATTTTCCCAGAAATGCTGATTATGACACCTGACAAATAGAAGTATTTAATAAACATTAACTTTTGTTGTCAAGCTTGAAGGCTTGGAGCTTTTTGTTCAATCTCATTATTGAGTGTATGTCTTGAATGTTATTTGATAATGGCCACTCCTTGGGCCTAAAACATCTAATTGCACAGGGAATTTTTTTTGATGATGATGCCTGATAAGAATGGAACCTCTTTTTACCCATCTACTCTTTCACTGAACAATTAGTTCACTTTCAGTTTTTGTTTTTCGCCACAGTAAGTATGGATTCTGTGAAAAGGGCCCTACATATTTCATTTCTTAAAGGTAGTGATTTCTTTTTCCTTGTCCTGGTGCTCACACCTGTCCTAGCTACTTAAAATTAAAAGAAAAAAAGAGGTATTTGAGAAAGCCATTTTAACATCATCCACATAGAAAAGGAAAAACTCACAGTAAGACATTCAATTTAAACTCCTATGAAAGATTAGTCCTGAAAAATGAAATATATTCATCTAAAAAATTTGAAGGCATATTACTTTCACTTAAACAGAAATAGCAGCAGTGATTTTTAATTAGATTTTTTTTTATAACTCCCAAAGTTTCCAAGCTAGAATAGAAAAAGTCAAGACAATTTTTGTAGAAAAAGTGATCTAAGTTTTATTTTTCTATTTTCTAATCGTATTCTTGTTTTTTTCTTCTCTCTCTCTCTCTCTCTCTCTGCAGTAGCCAACATTCTAAAAATAATCTTGTGTTGGTTTGTAAGCTTCCTCAGTCTGGCCTAGGATGAAACTGTTTTTTTAAAAAAGATGTTATCACATTTGGTTTCCAGTGATAATTTACATGGACTTAGAAGAATTCCCCAAGCAAAATCTTGTGAGGTCAGTCAGGGCCAATGTTTAGCATTTCGGCAACTTGTCTCCATGTTTATTTAGCATTTCTTAGCCTTTGAAGTTTCACATAAATAGTCATGAAGTTATCACGAGGAAATTAGCTGAGATGGATTGATGTTATTCCCAAATGCAAGTCTAGTACCAGAAGCCGGTTGGTATTTCGGAAAGATGGCAGCAGGAGCAGTATTATCTGCATCATGGAAAGTCCCTCTTCACTGACCGATAAACTGCACTGTTAGTGGTTCTCTTGATGGCTAACCTAACTGGACCTTTGACAAACCTTTTGAATTTTTATTTCATCCTGGTGGGATAAAGTATGAATTAAGGCTGGGTACGGTGGCTCATGCCTGTAATCCTAGCACTTTGGGATGCCAAAGCAGGTGGATCACTTGAGGTCAGGGGTTCAAGACCTGCCTGGCCAACATGGTAAAACCCTGTCTCTACTAAAAATACAAAAATTATCTGGGCATGGTGGTGCATTCCTGTAATCCCAGCTACTTGGGCGGCTAAGGTAGGAGGATAGCTTGAATTCAGGAGGTGGAGGTTGCAGTGAGCCAAGATCATGCCTAAGCGACAGAGTGAGTAAGATTCCGTCTCAAAAAAAAAGTATGAATTGAGAAACAGAAAAACTATATTTCAAATTATAGCATTAATTTACCAGTTAAATGAATTCCTCTGGTTGAGGAGGGGAGGATGTAAGTGTCTCCAAAATGCTCCCCAAAATACATGGCCACACCTCAAGGCCACCATCAAGTACCCAAGGAATTCAGAATAGAAAAATATATTAGACTCAATGGACTGGATAATTGTACTAATTACCTACTTTGCTTTGACTGTAAAGGCTGAATGTTGTGAAACATGGCAGTTGCATTGCCCTTCATTGAAAGTCATGCCTCATACACCAATGTCAGCTCTAGAAAATGATGATCCTGAAGCTCTTGTTGGAAAATACAGCATTGTGAAGGCCTTTGTTGGAATCTGCCCTTTCCCCTGACCTCTTGTCCCCTTTTATAGCCCAGTCGGGGGCAGTGTGAGGCTTGAATCTGTGAGCCGCTTCGGGATAAGAATGCTGAAATTTCAGTGACTGATTCAAGATTGAGGGATTGAAAGAGAGGAGAAGATTCTACATTGGGAAGCTGGGTGACACTGAATACCTGAAACAGGAAAGCTAGGAAGAGGAGGACAGCAGCTAGGGAGAGGGGAGAAAAAGTTTAGTCTGAATAAGCTGGGGTTGAGTGGCTTGTAGACATTCTGATTGAGATATTCTGGAGGCATCTCTTAGATTAGTTTAAAAATATGGCAGCCATGTGCAGTGGCTCACACCCGTAATCCAGCACTTTGGGAGGCCAAGGTGGGTGGATCACCTGAGGTCAGGAGTTTGAGACCAGCCTGGCCAACATGGTGAAACTCTGTCTCTACTAAAAATATAAAAAACGAGCCGGGTGTGGTGGCAGGTGTCTGTAGTCCCAGTTACTCGGGAGGCTGAGACAAGAGAATCACTTGAACTTGGGAGGTGGAGGTTGTAGTGAGCCGAGATCGTGCCACTGCCCTCCAGCCTGGTCAACAGAGTGAGACTCCATCTCAAAAAAAAAAAAAAAAAAAGAATATGGCTAGAACCTGAGATAAAAGTATGAGAGTCCTTGTTTTGGTAGTTGCTATGGTTTGAATGTGTTCCCCCAAAAAAGCCAGTGTTGGAAACTTAATCTCCAGTGCAATGGTGCTCGGAGGCGGCACCTAATGAGAGGGGATTTGGTCATGAGGGCTCTGCCCTGTGAATGGATTAATACCATCTCGCACGAGGACATTTTATATACAGAGATGTGTTGGGCCCCCTGTTGCTCATGTGTGCTCCCTCTCCCTTTCTTTCTCCCTGTCTTTCCCTCACCACACGCCAGTGCCTTGATCTTAGACTTCTAACCCTCCAGAAATGTAAGGAATGAAATTTCTGTTCTTTATCATTACCACCTCAGGTATTCTGACACCAAAAGCCAGACTAAGACAACATTGAGGATTGGTAGTTGAAGTTGTGAGAAAAACATGACCAGAAAAGGGTGTTACAAACTATACTGTAAAGTAAAAAGAATAGAGTTGTTGGCTACAGGCTACAAGTGGCACAGACGCCTACCTCCTCAAAACGAAGGGTAGCTGGGATGACAATTTGTGTGTGTGTGTGTGTGTGTGTGTGTGTGTGTGTGTGTGTGTGTGGGTGTGTGTGTGTTTTGAGACAAGGTCTCACTCTGTCACTCAGGCTGGGTGCAGTGGTGTGACTGCAGCCTCGACTTCCTGGTCTCAGATGATCCTCTCACCTCAGCCTTCCAAGTATTAATAGCTAGGACTACAGGCATGTGCCACCACACCAGGCTAATTTTTGTATTTTTTGTAGAGACAAGATTTTGCGATATTGCCCAGGCTGGTCTTGAACTCCGGGGCTCAAGTGATCCACCAGCTTCAGCCTCCCAAAGTGCTAGGATTGCAGGTGTGAACCACCACACCCAGCCCGTTGAGCGTTCAGGAGTTGTATGCCAGCTTGATGCCTCCCCTGGAACCCATGCTTCTCTCTCTCAGTTCATCCATCCTCGGTGTGTCCTCTCATTCTCAAGGGGACAAGATAGTTTCTTCCTGCCCATCCCCCCTCCCCCCACCCTATGCAATCACTATACTGTGTTTGAGGCAGAAAGAAAGGAGGAAGGAAAGGGGAAAGCAGTGTTTCAATTAAATCATCTTCCTTTCACGGAGATCCACCCATGACTTCTATATATACCTCACTGGCCCGAATGTGGTCACATGACCATCTGTGTGGGATATTAGGAAATGAGGTTGAGCTAGATTTATTGCCATCCTGAGTATAAAATTAGGGTTCTGTTTAAGGCATTTGGGTCAAAGCAATGAATAAATGAATGAATGACACATTAAGCACATACTTATTGAATGCTCTTATGTGCATAATGTATAGGTCTTCTTTCTCGAACAGCTTTCTTTTCCTTATTTTGAAGTCTTCTTTCAACTGGATCATAGCCAGCCCTGAATAAAATTATAAAGTGTTCATTGGATACTATTGGTCAAGAACTGTTCTGTATTACTGCATTACTGCATTTGATCTTCACCTAAAACCTTCTGAGGCTGGCACTGCTATATCCATTTTATAGGTGGGGAGACTGAGACACAGAGAGGTTAAGTCACTTGCCTTGTGTCACACAGCTAGTGATACTATTTTCAATACTCTTTACTTCTTTTTGTGGCCCCACATACCCAACCCAACCTCCCACCTTCTATGAAGTCCCTCATTTTTTGGTGCCCAGTTTTCTGATACCAATTCATTGCTCAAGTTAAAAGAAGCTCCTCTCTACTTAAAGGTAAGGTACTGCTCACCTTTTTTAAAATTAAAATTACTGCAGATTTATATTTCCTAAGAAAATTTGCATTTTAACAGGCTCATTTTATATGAGAAATGGTGGATCCAAAGGAGTGCATCTCTAATAGTGGAATTTTCACCCACATGAAAGTGGGGAGAATTTAGGGGATGTGGATAGAGGGAATCCAGTGGAGAGAAAGCTGGCTCTTTTTGCAAGATTGTGACAGGAGAGTTCCCATTGAATCAACTCATCCTTGTGGGAAGGACAGTGAGAGAGAATTAATAATTTAGATACGTGTGGACATTTTTGCCTGGCATTCTACTCAAGGCACCTATCCCCAGTGAGCAGGACAGAAAGTACATGACTCTCCAAGTTCTAGTTGGTTTCAGTTTCTTAATGCCTCTGGTGGTGTGGGCTTCTTGCCATAGTGTTTGAAGATACATATTTTTTTAATGAACTATAGCACTTTAGTGCAAGCCAGCAACTCTCTAGTTTTCAACTGAAACAGTAGTATCTGTTTCAATATCAGAGAAAAATCAGCTGGGGTAGACAAGGAGAAGAGGTTACCACTCTTCAAGATGGCATAAATGGATCATGAGGAATATTTACCAAATCATTTCTGGAATGGATTGTTATGAGGAATGTTCACTCTACACCAGAGTTTCTGAACCTCAGTACTATTGACACTGTGAGTCAGATAATCTTATTGTGGGAACTCTCTTGTGCACTGTACAACATTTATCAGCTTCCTGGATCTCTATCCACTAGATGCTGGTTATGACAACCAAAAACATCTCCAGATGTTGCCACATGTTCCTTGGGGGCAAATTGCCCCTGATTGATCACTCTCTACTTGATCTGATGTTGTGTGCTAACTTTAAAACCTAAGCCCTCCTAAGCTGTAGCACTAGTCCATATTTATGAGGCTCCTGTAAAGCTGCCATAGATGTGATGTTTGGGGCTCACAAAAATACCAGGTCTTGACATTGGGGAGAGAGAGACAGGTAGAATCTACCTGTGACATTCTCTTAAAGCATTCATTCATTAAATATTTACTGAGTGCATGCGCAAGGCACTGAATGAGCCCTGGGTGCAGCAGGGGAAGGCAGAGATGTAGTCCCTACCCTCCTGAAGCTTCTATTCCACTTCTTTGTGCTCTTGAAGCATCTAATTATAGATTTAATAAATTGCAACAGGTGCTCTACAGGGAAGGACAGGATGGGCTGAGCAAGCTGGCGTTGGGGGTGGGGGACCAGAGAAAGTGCCGTTGAACATGAGAACTGAAAGGTAACCAGGTGATGAGGTGGGAGAAGCGTGAATGTTCCTGGCAGAGGCCACAGCAGGCACAAAGGCCCTGAAGCAGGAAGCCTCTTGCCACGTTTGAGGGGCTGAAAGCCAGGGTGGCTGCTATGCAGGAACCAAGACAGAGAAAGAGATGAGGTTGAACAGGATGCCTGGACCAGACCGCCATGGAAATTAAGGATTTTATCCTAAGAACAGTGGGAAGCTGTTGAACACTTTTACACAAGGGAGTGACATGATTTGATTTGTGCTTTAAAAAGATCCATCTGTCCCTGTCTAGGTTCAGAAAGTGCAGGTTTCTCTCCAGACCATGAGGGATTGATTTTGTCTCCTGCTGCGACAAAATCTGATATGGAGTCTTTTGAGGTTACCACTACCATTAGTGCCTGTACCCATCCTCCAACCATCCCAATTTGGAACCTTTTAAAACTTTGAATAAAATAAGTAATTTCTGTCCATGTTATACCTTTGTTCTCCTTCTTTAAACCGTGATTGAAGCTGGGCTTGGATATCTTTGAAAACCCCAGAGAAGAAAATGATTTCCATAGCAGCTGTAACCATGGGAAACCTTCAAAATAGCTTCCGTTTCTATATTCCACTCTGCTCCTTTCCCCTCTCTATTGGTTGACTAGAAATGAGGGCTGGCATTTTTGGTCTTCTTCTTTTTGTCCAAATATGTGTAGATGAGAGTTGTCTTTTCACTTCTACATCCATCTTATCGTAGCTTGAGAATCAAAGGATGGCCTATTTGGGGAGGCAAAGAAGAGAGAAGCTTCTAGGATACCTTCATTTGTTCATAAAATAGAGGAACTCAAGTGGAATGTTGATTTAGAAGATGAGATCTCAGGTTTCTTTTCCTGCTGTTTGTTTCTTCCCAGGTCACATGATGGGACCAAGTACATCATCTCTGCAACATATAAAGATCAAAGTATTTTGGTTTTTCTTTCTTTTCTGGAGACACTTAAAAGCAGTTTTCATCAGTTTCCCTTCCATTCTGCTCTCATATGCTTTTGGTAATGAGCCATTTCGTAGTCAGTTCAGAGCGATGCTCACAATTTTTCCAGAAACACATAACTCCCCTTTAGAGAGTTTCTGTTGAAAAAATCATCACAATGGGTGAGCTGAATTTCTGGCCTAGTTCAAAAACCTCTGGTGGGCACAGGGCAAATGTGGGCGACTCCGTGTTTCTCTTGATGGACAGATTTTAATGACATGAGGGCATGACAAGGAATCTGAAGTTATTGCTGTAGAAGTTAATAAGGAGATGGGAACATTTGAGGATACTGTTTGCTTCTGGAATTTAGCCAGGCCACTGGGAGAGGCTCCTGAGGAAAACTGAGAAGGGAAATATGAAGGTCAGGCAAGTCTGTTACGTGCATTCTCATTTCCACAATATTTGAGAACCATGTCGAGAAATGCATTGCATAAGTTAAACCAGCTGCCAGCAGCTTTTGTATTCAGCACTTTCCTGGGTCACCAGATAGCAGGGTAACTTCTCCCAGATCTCTGTGTATTGTAGAAGACTAGGGGAATTTCCTTTATGCAACATCCTTATCCTAACAAGGCAGCATCCTTTTGTCTCCGGAACTCACTGTATAAAAAGAAGTAACTATTGTTGGGTTGTACTTATCTTCATTGTTGTATGTTTGGGTTTATGTTTTCAAACAAGGGACTGAGAACCTGGCAATCAGTCAGCATCATGATGCTGGCATTTAAGAGATTCCTTCTGGCTTAAGAGTTTGGCCTGGTCTTCCAGAGCTTTCCTGTGGACACCCATGTGCCTGATTAGAGTATACTTGTAAAACTTAAATAAGATGACCTATGTAGTGTGCTTCACATGTGCTCCATAAATGTCAGTTCACAACTCTTGTTAAACTTTTATAAGGTTGATCTGAAGAGAAGACAGTTGAGTCTGTCTAAGTGAACCATCCGGAGGGTGAGCATGTTGGTATATCTTCCACAGCTTTAGTGTTCAATGAAGGATGTGGGATGTAGTCAAATCAAGAGACAGGATGGTACTAATAGTTTCTTTAGCCTCTTGCCTGCTTGCAGTTAAGCTAGTTAGCTGAATGCTGCCCGTCTCTCAAAGCAGTCACCGGTGTGACTCTGAGACAGCTCACCTGGCTAGCATGCTGTGGCCTCCTTGAGGCCTTCAAGGTTGATTGACTGTCACCACCTGAGATACTGGTGCCTCAAGCTTAGAAAACTCACTTTACCACAGTCAGCCTTCATGAACATGCTATTCCTGGTAAGAAAGTCATTAGTCTTTAAATAACAGTTGCTTCTGTTACCTTTAGACTATATTTTGGTTCATTAAAATTTTTTTCACTATGCATCATCTTTCAAGAATACTTTGAGAAATTTCTAGATTTAAGACCACCTTTCTTCCCAGATCCTGTTGCTTAATTTGTGATAAGCAAAACATATGACTTAAATAATTTCGGAGAAAACTACCTTTCTTTTTTTGACTTAACTAGAATCTTAGATATTGGAATACTCTTGGGAAGTACCTGGTGTACCCAGTAAAGAAAACTGAATTATAGGGAAAGTAAGTGACTCTTCCTAAGGAAACATATTTGGTGGTATAGCTGAGACCAGAATCTGGGTCTAATGTATTGTTCAAACTAAGAGTGTAAGTCATCTGAAAGTTAAGAGATGATTTTAAAATATTAACATTTTAAAAGTTATTTTACTAGTTATGAATATAAAACTTCGATTTTGTAATGGGCAGTTCAGAACTGATCCATGTTTTCACGCATAAGATTTTGGTTGCTTACGTTTCTCTCAAACTAAGCCCTAGCCCATGGAGACCGGCAGGTGCTAGCGAGAGGGTGAGGTGCAGATGAGGGCACTGTGTGAGACCTTTCTCCTTTAAGAGTTTGGTTTTTCTCACAAAAATGGATTTTGTGCTTAAGATATCTGATTCCAGATGAACAGAGATTGATGTTTCAGATCTCTTTGTGGATATTATTTGGGGGAGGTTTTGGTTTTAGACAGGCCTGGATTTAATTTCTGGTACTTCTGATACCTATTTGTGAGCAAGACAGCGAAACTCATGAAGGTCCATTTCCCTCTCAGTATGATGAAGTTCATAATACTTATTTCATGAGGTTATTGTGAAAGTTAAATTATGTATAGTATATGTAAAGGCGTTAGCACGCTCCCAATAGCTGAAAGTATTATTAGCTATTATGATCAGTGCCTGATTGCTGCTCTTGAAATCGAGTCCATGCTAACACAGAAGGCCCTTGCAACTTCCTTGTAATATGAAGAAGTTCTAACTGGCTGAATTTTTTTTTTCCTTTTTTTTTTTTTCCTGATCTCTCTCACCCTGACTGAATCAGACTATTCTTACCACAAGGAAAAGATTATATTTGTTACTTACGTTCTTAACTTTTTTCCCCCTAAAGTCTCCTGTGTCCATATTCAGATGAATCCTCTGATTTTAGGCTATTTATTACGTTTTGATACCAGGGTCCCGATAGACCTAGTGTATCTACATATTTTGTTTCTAGCCCCTTCGTTTATCCTTGGGAATCTGAGTCCCACAGCAGGGATACAAAAGTGCTATTTAAAACTATGTGTCGATGAAAAGAACAAGAAATGTAGCAGGAACAATGCAGAGATATATAATATCTCACCCTTTCTCACACATGGAACTAATTGTGACACTCATCCTAGAGCCCAGTTTCTGCACACAGACCCCAGAGTCCATGCTGCAAAGATGTTTTTGAATCCCACCTCCGCTGATGCCCAGTTGGAGAGACTGCAGCATCAGCTCACAGCTATGCAAAAATAATAAAGTTGAGCATTTTTTCAAAAAGATGACCCATATGTTTAATAAATTTCAGTATGTGAACCAGAGACAGGATTGATTACAAGCCACATAAAGGCTTCACTTAGATAGTGGTGCTTAGTTTTCAGAGTGGGGATTCACCGAGCTTGATTCTCTGTGGGGCAGCTGCTCTCCCTGCTACTGTTCACCCATTCTGTGTGCCCATATAATGAGGAAACTTTGAATCCTGTATTCACTCCTTCATGTTCTAGGATATGCATTTGTAGACATCATCTTCTCACACCAAAAGGAATGTTAATCATAATATTGCAAATAATAGAGTTATGTAGTTTTTCACTCTCTTATAATACTTCTTTAAATTGCATTTTCACTTTTTATTGGCCAGTTCTTAAAAAATGAATCTCATTTAAGTTCATAGGGGTTTTCATAAATAGACTTCAGTAGTATTTCTTAAATATTCTTTATTAAGCATCATTAGTTAAATTTCAGTTATTAAGCACCATTGGCTGGGCATGGTTGCTCACGCTCCCAGCACTTTGGGAGGCTGAGGCAGGCTGACCAATTGAGCCCAGAAGTTCGAGACCAATCTGGACAACATGGCAAACCTGATCTTTACAAAAAATATCAAATTAGCCAGGTGTGGTGGCACACACCTGTATTCCCAGCTACTTGGGAGGCTCAGGCAGGAGGATCACTTGAGCCTGGGAGGCAGAGGTTGCAGTGAGCTAAGACCACACCATTGCATTCCAGCCTGTGCAACTGAGCAAGATCCTGTCTCTGTCTCTCTCTCTCTCACTCGCTCGCTCACTTGCTCGCTCTCTGTGTATATGTATGTGTATATATATCCATGTACTATATATACATATATATAAAATGTCTTAAGCACCATTAAAACAGAAGTGCCCCCTGAACATGTCCAGGTGGCCTGTCCAGGTGGCCTATCCAGGAATAACCTTGTATTTTCTTGGCTCTTTACGGTTTTAAAAATTTTATATATATTATGATACTAATACCTTAGAATTTTTTGGTTTTGCTTTCGATTGTTAAAATTACCACTTTCAAAAGATGAAACCAAAGCTCAGAAGGGTGAGTGGCTTGTTCAGCATAACTGGTATGTGGCAGAACCAGGATAAGAATCCAGCTCTGACTCTGAAACCCGAGTTCTTGCCCCTGCCCCATCTGGTGTCTCCATACTGCAACTCAAGTCCATATTGATAAGCACGGCAACATGGGATTTTCTGGGCACCCTCTATAGCCAGGTAATGTATAGATTACTTCATTTAATCTTCTCTATCACTCTCTAAAGTAAGTAAGAGTCCCATTTTGTGGATGAAAAAATAGGATCAAAGAGGCTAAGTGTCTTGTACAAGGCCAAAAGTTATTCAGTTGTGAAGTTTAGATGTATTTTAACAGCCTATGTTCCATGTTCCCTTCTAAAATAAAATTAGAACTGTGTACTATATGTTCTGTTTGCTGAGGTAGGCAAGGCTATAAAATATCTGGAACAATTAGAAGTAAAAATGATTAAAGGTGAATTTCAAAAAGATAATCTGCAAATATCTGGAAAATGCACATATCTACTGGAGTTCAGTAACCAAAATAACTGAATATGAGGACCCAGCTCATTTGTTTTCCTTTGCTTGAGGAGAGGGCTTAACTTTCTCTTAGAACCAGTTAATAGGAAAAGATCCAGAGAACTTATATAAAAGTGGGTGGGAATGAGATGGAGAAAGAAGCTGCATTGCATCTCCTATCACCATCATCTACTCTGGCATAATGGCATCAGTTCACCCTCTTCTACTCTAGGAAACTTCTGGAATTTGGGTCCTGTATCAATTAGCTATTGCTACCATAAGGATGTGTAACAACTAATCTCAGAATATCAGTGGTGTGCAAAACTAAGCACTTACTTCTCACTTGGGAGTTTGTGCATTGGCCGAGTGGCTCTGCTTCTCAGATCTTTCATCCTCCTCCTGGGACCAGCCTGGGCGTGCTGACCTTCTGGCAGGGACAGAGGCATGAGAGAGCAAGCCAGAAAACATGAGGCCTCTCTGAAGGCCTAAATTTGGAATTGGCACATTGTCATTTCCACCCATTTGCTGTTGGCCAAAGCAAGTCAAGAGGCCAAGTCAAAGGCAAAGAAGGAGTGGAAAGTATACTCAATGAATGACAGGCATGATGAGTAAAGGTGTGGGTACAGGCAGATGTGAAAACTAGGACCAGTATTGCAATCTGCTACAGGTTCCAATAACAGTTATTTTGGCATTCATCCTTTCATATCAGTGGTTTTCCATTTCTGAGTTCATGGGCCTTTTTGTGAACCTGATGAAAGTTCTGCAGATGCTCAAGCAAATGTAGTCTACACCTAATGTGGCTTTCAGTTTTCAGGGAGTCTCTTAAGTTAAACCACAGGGCCCAAGTTAAGATATCCTGCAGGGGAGTGCTGCCCTGAGTGGAGCACTGTCTTCTTCAGGAGCAGGAAGATAAGACAGCAGGTGCTGTTTCTGCCCCCTTCTCGAAACCTGCTCTGCTGATTCCAGATGCTCAAACATGTTCAAATACAAACACTCAGGTTGGATGGGATCGTTTCTTATTTTTTTCCAACATGAAAATAGCTTTATCAACATTTTTGACTATTGAAGAAAGTTTCTGCAAAGGTAATGGATAAGCAAGTGCTGCTCTGTTATAATATTTTCGTTGGATCATTTTATCAAAATGTGAAGATTAAGTGTTGCAAAGTGCATTTAACTCCATTCATTCAGTGTAAAGAATAATGATGCCTGTCTTTCTTTGTTTTTGTTTTTGTTTTATCTTGAGATACGGTCTTTCTCTGTTGCTCAGGCCAGAGTGCAGTGGTGTGATCTTGGCTCACTGCAACCTCTGCCTCCCTGATTCAAACAATTCTCCTGCCTCAGCCTCCCAGGTAGCTGGGATTACAGGCATCCGCCACCATAACTGGCTGATTTTTTTTTTGGTATTTTTAATAGAGATGGGTTTTCGCCATGTTGGCCAGGCTGGTCTCAAACTCCTGAGCTCAAGTGATCTACCCACCTCAGCCTCCCAAAGTGCTGGAATTAAGGTGTGAGCCACCATGCCTGACCATTACATTTGTTTTGAACACTCTCTTATTCTAATAAGTCATAGTCACATTAAATAATCATTTTTATAAATGTCTTTAAACCCTAAGTAGTTTCCAAAAATTATTTTGAATGTTTTTCTGATCTGTGAAATCTCAAACTCTGAGAACCACTGATGTAGACCCTCTCCTTCTGGAGCTGGAATCTTGAGATTTCTTTCCATCCCTAAGTAATCATCCAGATTCTGTTGGATTACCTTGAGAGATGGAAGCTTATCACCATTGGTCAGTTGTGACCACTGGATCATTCTTATGTCAGTCTGAAATCCTCCCCTGGTCGCTGTACCATAAGACACATCAGACCAGCAGTTATCTTTAAGAATTTTCCAAGCACTTTTAAATATGGAAAGAGGAACAGACTTACTTTCATATGCCTATGGCTGTTTCCTTAAGCCCTCCACTTTGGTATTTTGTAACAACTTGCTATCTCTCTGAAACTTAGAGATGCTTCAGGGGCTGATTAGCCTTTATTCTACTTGTGAGTCCTTAACTGCCCTTATGGTTGAGAGAGCAGGGATGTGTGCATGTCAGTTTGTAGCAACATCCTCTCAATCTCAGCTGCACCCCTAGAATCCTTCATTTGGTTGAGAACCCTTAGGGTTGCCCTTTTCTATTTTGTTGGGGGAAGTGCTTGAAGAACAAGTCCATGTCCTTGCACAGGTCCTTCCAGACTCAGGGATCTTAGGTCCTCTGCCTGGCCCAGATCTCCAAACCAACACCTACTGCACTAATGAAAATCCACAGTAGAGGGCAGTCTCTCATGCATTAACAAGGCTTCCTTTGTGAAGATGTGTATTTAATTGAAGAACCGATAGAAAAGTTTCTTTAATTAGGCTGGCTTCATAAAGGGGAGACAAGTCCCTTGCCATCCTAGAAGCCATCTTTTGTCTGTAGGAAGGGCCATTTTGTTTTTGAAGGGGAGATTTCCCTTTTCTCCTTATTTCCCCACTGTTGGGTCTCATTTGTGAAGTTCAAAGATAGAAGGGGGCTAATTTTAGAGTAGCCTTTCTGATTTTGTTTTTAAACTAAATATGCATAGTGGTAGGGACATTTGAACACTGAAGCCAGACTTGCTGATTTCTCAACCTTTTTTTGTTTGTTTTCTGAGACAGAGTCTCACCCTGTCACCCAGGCAGGAGTGCAGTGGTGTGATCTCAGCTCACTGCAACCTCTACCTCCTAGGTTCAAGTGATTCTCCTTCCTCACCCTCTCGAGTAGCTGGGACTACAGGCACGCGCTTCCACGTCTGGCTAATATTTATATTTTTGGTAGAGATGGGGTTTTGCCATGTTGGCCAGGCCGGTCTTGAACTCCTGACCTCAGGTGATCCACCCACCTTGACCTCCCAAAGTGCTAGGATTATAGACATGAGCCACCACGCCTGACCTTCTCAGACAATCTTAACAGCCTCCCTGCTTACAAAGGATAAGCCTGGAGAGGATTATTAATGCCAAACATATGTTTTGCTTTTTTTGTGTCAGCATTTTTCTGAGCCTGTCTGACACAATATTTAATAGTCACAGAAACCTTACAAGGTAGATCGGCTTGTGGTTGTTGTTTACAGATGGGGAGACTGAGACAGTGAGATTGAGAAATTTGCTGTGTGACCGTGAGCAAGTCACTGGACTCCTCTGGGCCTTACCTTGTTTATCTGTAAAACAAAGACACTGAGATTAAATAGCTTCCACCATCCCCATTTTCTCTAGGCTTGGGACAAAATAAAATCAAAAACACTAAAGCCAGACTTACCATGGCAGTGGGATTATCTGGGGGTGGAGTGTTGCTGTTATTGACAAGGAACCAGTCCCATGCTTTGTCATTGGTTTAACATTCCTTGAGCTGAGCCTATAGCATGTTGGAAACCCAGCACTGGCTTGGTTTAACATCCGTAAATGTTAAGATGCTGAGCCTCGTCCAATTTTAGCAGTAACCTGCTTCAGTTTCCCAGGCATGTTAAAACGGGAACTGCGTTAGTGGCTCCGAAAGCCTGGCCACTTAGCGTACGCTTCTGCTCTTCCATGAAATGCAGAGGCGAATTGTGAATGTACTGAATAATACCAAGGAGATTAATCTCATTTTGTTCTTCCCAATAAAACTCACCAAAATGACCTGACTTGTCCCTTATTCTTAAAAAAAATGTCCAAAAAGGAAACAAAAGAACTTTTGGTGGTCAGTCTTTGTTAGATGGAAGTTTTATTCTCCCAGGCAAAAACCAACTGTCAGAAGACTTATTCTGAGCTGGGTTTCTAATCTTTTTATATTCCTTCATACATCCCCAGCCTGGCCCTGGATGCTGGGTGCTATTTAGCAGAAGTGGGATAGAGGCAGGAGTGAGAAAGCCACACCAAGTGGTTCTGAAATACCAGTGAGTGTACCTTGATTGCATCTGAACTGATCACTGATCCACACAGGTTATAACATGGCTGTGGGTGATTATTTAATGATTTGGGGGGTTTACAAATCATATGACCAGAAGGAATCATTTTAAAGAGAGCAAACAAAAAAAAAATGGTATAAGCGAGACGTTTTTTATTGGTTGCTATATTAAGCCATACCATATGAAATTGCTCTTTGGTAGGGAAGGTCTGGGCTGGGGAAAATAAATTCAGGAATCATCAGCATATTGATGGTATTTAAATCTGTGAGTGAGATCATTTAAGGAGAGAATGGAGCCTAGCACTGAGGGCCGGCTCAAAGCCTGAGGCTCTGCGATGTTTAGAGGATTTACAGAAGCGGAGGAAAGGCTAAGGAATTACAGAGGGGGAAAAGGTGTCCTTGGTTAAATATTCTGCTGGGGAGGTTTAATTCACACACACATACACAGTTGCACACAGTTAGATGTCCTGGTTCCAGCGTTTCTTTTTATGAGTGAATCCTCCCCTCCCAGATAACCTTGCCTGGTGAAGATGCTATTTTGTGAGAGGAAGCAGCAGGAGCTGCTAAGCTGAGATGATGATTATCTGTTAATCGTTTCCCCCTGTGGTTTTTCTCTATTCCTCAACCCCCTACCCCTTTTAGTGGAGTTTTCTTTGTGCTAGAAAATCCATCTCTGTAAAATCTCCAGAATTCTTAAGTCTTCTGGACTTTTCTTGACCCATGGAACATGGAAACTTCTACACTAATCCAGAAGCAATGGCAGTTAAGCTTTGCCTGATTTGGGGTGACTTATGATGGTTAATTTTGTGTGTCATCTTGGGGGCCTCGAGGTACCCAGATATTTGGTCCTATATTATTGTGGGTGCTCCTGGATGAGATGAACATGTAAATCAGTGGAACTTGAGTGAAGCAGATGGCCCTCCAGTATGTGGGTGGGCCTCATCCCATCAGTTGAAGGCCTGATTAGAACAAAAAGACTGACCCTCTCCTTGGTAAGAGAGAATTCTGCTGCTGTGACTGCCTTTGGACTTCAGTTGCAATATTGCCTCTTGCTGGCCTTTGACGGGACCATCGGCTCTCCCTGGGTCTCCTGAACCACACTTCTGATGTTGGATTTACCAGTTTCCATTATTATATGAGCTAATTCCTTATATTTCTCTATGTTTCTCTACTTCTGTTTCTATCTCCATCTCTCTAAGTTAAGTCTGTATCGCCTATTGGTTCTGTTTCTGTAGAGGACCCTGACAAATAGAATGCTTTTTACTGCTCTTCTATACCATCTGCCTTTCTATTCCCATGAACTTCAAAGGCCTTGTCCTGGTATGATCTATCTGTTGCACTCAGGAGATCCCCATTTGTCCTGGGACAGCATTAACAGAGGAAGTCTTGGGACTGTCACAGCCAGTGAAAATATTCACATTTACTACACAGACCTCTATCCTGGGAGTGATGTCCTTATCAGATGATACACGCAGGCCACGAAGAACTGTTTTCACCCCATTCTATTAACTACTTAAACTCTGCCTTGCATAGTAGTAGTGCGCTAACCAACTTAGCCCTTTTGATTTATTTTACATGTTTTGCAGATTCTTAGAGATGGGCTCTTACTATGTTGCCCAGGCTGCCCTTGAACTCTTGGGCTCAAGCAGTCCTTCCACACCAGCCTCCCCACTAGCTGGGGTTATAGCTGCACACCGCTGCACCAAGAGAGGAATGAAGGACTAACATTTCAAATTTTCTTTGCTTTATCAAATGTACATTTGGTGGTTAAAAATCATGTTGAAGTCAATGTTTACTGTTTGTTTTAGAAGACATCTTCTCATACATTAGCTCATTTAAACAACACAGGAATCTATACATTGTGCAAAAACAAGAATTTCTCAGGGTTGAGACTTAGTCACTGAGTCCCAGAATAGCTGTACTATGGTTACACTGTTGATTGACAGTGGTACCAAGCAATGTGGTGGTGAAGACATCCTGGGAGTAGCAGCAACAGAGAGGTTGATAGGTCTTAGCGGCAGCTGAGTGGACTGAGGTAGGTCTAATGCTGCACCTGCCCTCTGTTTGAGAGTGGACAGCACTGGGAGGGGCTTCAGAGAAGGAAGCAGTGGAGAGGGTGGTGGTGTGCGTGTCAGTAGAGCCCAAGGTTGGGTCCCTACATCGAGGTCATGCGAGAAGAGCTGATACCCAGTCATTGGCCAAGATGCGACAGTAGCATCTGGTCACAACAAAGTGCCAGGATCCAGGGTCCTAATGACTATGGATGGAATGTCCTTAAAAGAATTTAGTATGATTCCCTATGGCAGCTATGGTTCAGAAAGGGGCATCATTTTCCAGTGACAACTGTATCAAACAAAAGAAGGTGCCAACACATCTCAAAGTCATCAAATGATTTGGAAAATCTTAGAAGTATTTGATACAGAATATGTGGTACAGCTTATATCAGATAACGGTTTCTGGCAACAGCTCACTTTAATATACACACATGTTACATACAGAATTAAAGAGAACCCATTTTAAATTTTGGTCTGCATTTATGTATCAATTTATATTAAGTTTAATATTTGGAATATAATCAATGAATAATCTCGTTTTACGGAAAAGGAACCGAGGATGTCTGACGCTAAATGCTGGGCTGTTTTCCCTTCCATTCTGCTCCTTGGAGCTTTGTTGATTTCCTCTCTGCACAATTTATATTCATAGATTGGCAGTAGCCAATCAGACCTCATGTCTTGAGTCTTGTCCTAACTTCTCCCTAGAAACTGTCTTAGTTAATGTACAAATGGAAGAAACACTAAATTAGACTAGTCAGGCATTGGGTAAAATGTAGGCGTTTTTAGACAGAATAGAGTTTCTGTCAGTAAGTGAAGAGGATTCAGAAGCTCTGGAATTGTCTATAAATAAAGAGAGCAGAATGCCAAGCCCATTGAGGCTCATGTGTATAAAGAGAGGGATGATATAGCAGAGCAGTAAAACTCATGGAATTGGACAGACGTGGGTTCAAGTCCTCACACTTCCTTTTACTGTTTCTGAGTTGTTGGCGCAGTTGTTTAAACACTGGGTTTAGTCTTCTCACTTGTAAAATTGATATAATCCTTATATATAAGAGAGATAGAGTACGTGTACATAGTTTTATTGGAAAATTAAGAGGAATAATGCGTAGAATGTGTTTAGCACAATGCCTAAGACATAGTAATTGCTGAATAAATGTTTGTAATTATTGTTGCTATTTCTGTTTTTAAGCAGTTACAGACAGTAAATAAACTCTAGCTTTGTAAGAAATGTACAACCTTTGTTTGGAGGTAATTTAATATTTCCATTTATTGGTGATATCCCTCTTCGTTCTCAGTGCAGTCCCGGTTTATAAATATAGTTATTCCTCAGTGTCTGTAAAGGACTGGTTCCAGGACCACCGGGGATACCAAAATCTGAGGATGCTAAAGTCCATGGAATAAAATGGTACTGTATTTGCAAATAACCTATGCTTACCCTTCCACATACTCTAAATCATCTCTGGAGTATTTATAATACCTAATATGATGTAAATATTGTGTAAATAGCTGTTATACTGCATTGTTTTAAATTTGTATTATTTTTTATTAATGTATTGTTATCCTATTGCTTTTTTTTTGGAGACAAAGTTACGCTCTTGTCATTGAGGCTGGAGTGCAGTGGCACAATCTCAGCTCACTGCAACCTCTGCCTCCAGGGTTCAAGCAATTCCCCTGCCTCAGCCTCCAGAGTAGTTGGGATTACAGGTACCTACCACTGTGCCCGGCTAATTTTTGTATTTTTAGTAGAAGCGGGATTTCACCATGTTGGCCAAGCTAGTCTCAAACTCCTGACTTCAGGTAATCAGTCCACCTCGGCCTCCCAAAGTGCTGAGATTACAGGTGTGAGCCACTGTGCCCGGCCTTTATTGGGTTTTTTTAAAAAATATTTTTTATCCTCAGTTGGTTGAAATCATAAATGTGGAACCCATGGGTACGAATGGCTGACTATTCTTCCACGTGACCCATGTATCACCTGGAATACACCAGCAACACATCTCAGAATGTCCATCCTTTGTCATCTAGGCTACTCTTCCCAGGATGTGTTTTTCACTTGGAAGAACATAAAAATCCTAGTTGAGCCTACTGTGGGCTTTAGAACATATGGCTACTGTCTAATTTACCAAGGCCAGTGTGCTCTTTTATTATATCAGTCACCCTGATTCTTCCCTGCTCCTCCTGTTCATGCTATTTGTGTTGCCCTCCCACTCTGACTCTGAGCTCACCCATGGCCATGGGACTGCTTTGGTCAATGGGATATCAGCAAACCTGAGACAAATAGAGGCTTGAGGAAATGAAGACATATTTCTGCTCTCACTCTTCCACTCCCCAATCATCACGAGAAAGCCATGCCTGGTGAGCTGACCAGTCCAGGGACAGAATGAGAGACACAGAAAGTAGAGCAGAATAGACCGGCCAGACAGAGCCTTAGTCAGCCAACCCCCAGGTGTGTGAGGGCGTGCAGCCTAGATAGACTGAATTCTGTAGATGCATGGAAAATAATTGCTGCAAAGGTCTTGCATTTGGCGTGGTTATTGCCATAGGTGACTCAAACACCAGGCTTGGAGGCTTGCTTTCTGGTGGTCACTATTTTCCATGGCAAAAGTACTGGATTTTTCCAAAAAATCTTTTAATATTTTTATTTTCCAAATATGTGTAGGCCTTAAAGGGAATGTAGCTACAAGCTGGCACATTTTCAGGAATGCCTACCAGATTTTCAGCTCATGGCAGGATGTCGTTAGAGTCTGCAGGGAAATAAAACCCGTGTACTCATTTGAAGCTGCTTGTAAGTGCCGCAAACAATCCTCTGTAAAAATAAGGAAGAGGACTTTGTTTCTCTGCAGGATTCTACTTATAACTGCTCAGAGTAGTGAGAGCTCAGGCCCTCAAATCACTACAAAGCAAAGTCTTGGAGGTGACTCTATGTGGTAGAGGCGTGATGTGGACTTCTTGTGTACTCTGCTGCTGAGGATACAGGGGAGCACCAAAGGGCAAGTCATTCTTGCCCTGAGTATTCTACAGACTGGGGACCTTCACCAGAAGACCCCATTGCCAGGGACTTTAGCAGGGGAAGACACTAATGACCATCTGAGGGGTCCTGCCTCCTTTGGGATGCCTGCTTCCTGAGCTCTTTAGGGACCTGAGCCTGATCATTATTGTACCTTCTACTAAGTGCTTGTTTAGGGGAAGGGAGCATCTCTCATTTGACTATGATTACATTGAGGACAGCGAGTGGGTCTTATTTTTCTCTGTTTATGAACTGTCTGGTATGTAATGAATGGATGAACCAACAAATGAGCAAAAGGATGAATGAATTATGAACCACTTAGTATTTACAGGTTGCTAGTTTGCTCTCTATGACTGCAAAAAGAGAAAGAGACATGTGTGACGCCAAACAAGCTATGTAATCTTTTGAAGCCTTAGTTTTCACATGTGTAAAAGGTAATAATAATAGTCATTGCTTCATACGGTTGGAATGAAGATTATTCAGCCAGGCCTACAGAATGTAGCATGGTGCCTGGTACATGTAGAAAGCTAATGCTAAGTCAGTGGTGGTGGCGATGATGCTGATGGCATTTATACTTTGATACTATAAATTATGCTTATAGACGTAATTTCCTCCAAAGAGAATCCATCTGCCAGCATTAAGTGGAAACATCGCCATGAGAAAGACAAAGTCCCAGTGGGAGTGAGGGTACTTCAGCTGAGAAAGGCAGAGGGGGCCATAAAATGGCAGAGAGTGGGCAGAAAAGAGGACATCTAAGGAGAGACACCAAAGAGTAGGTGGCATTTGAATAGTGGGTGAGATTTTGACAAAATCTAAATTATGTGACACAGACTCTGGGTCTTCAAGGAATTCTGAGAAGGTACAGATCTGCCTCGTGTTGTGGACCTAGATCTGAAAGAGCTTGGTGAGGAGAGTGGAGCTGCCATTGGCTTTAGGGAAAAAGAAGATAATTCCCCTAATAACAAATATAGAAGAGAAAGCCTTACTTTATTTCTTATATTCCTTATGATTTTACTCTTACTTTCCAAATAGACAGAGCACATTACAGAATACCTTCTCGGTTTCTTTTCCTGCTTTCTCCTTCTGTTTCTTTCTCTACTTCTTTCCTTTATTGTCACCACTCCTAAAAGATCATGGACTGTGTCTGGACTCTAATTTCAGACACTGCTGCTTATTTATATTGCAGCTTCAGGAAAGATATTTTGCTCTCTGGGTCTTTCTCATCTGTGAAATGGAAAAATAATTCCTACTTTATAAGGTTTGGGGGCTGGTCATTTAAGGTAGTATATTATAAGGGTTAGGTTTAAGTGTTCTTAATGAATTACAGTGACCATCATCATTCAATTTTTATTTTTTCTGCCACTCAAGTAAAAGGGTTCCTGTTCATCCTACCTGAGATGCTTTTGATAAATCAGTATAGACCCAAAAGTTCCAAATGACTGAGCTTTATTTTGTAGCTCAGTGACCTCACTCTTCAGCTGAGTGGTCTTCCCGTGGGACAGTGAGTTGGTTACTATAATATGCCATCATATGCCCATGGATGCCTCCTTTGAACATGTGACTTCCCTGAGCCCTTGCCTACCACTGTCAAGTGACTCCACATTCCACCTCTTGCCTTTTAACCAAAGGATGCCACTCCTATAGCTGATAACCAGTATGCAGGAAGAAAGTCTAGCCCCTTAGTCTACATAGACCTCTTTTCTGATTGCTTGGTGCTTGTTACTAAATGTTTTCATTATCACCGCTGGCTGCCAACTTCACAGGCATAGATTTGCAAGAGGAATGAGTCAGAGGTGACTAATCCATGCCTATCTATGAGGAATATAATTTAAAGACTAGAAACACCTAGGCTGTGACCAGTTGTCCAGATACAGGTAAAAGAGAGTGAGGAAATTGGAGAGAGTTTCCATTAAGAAATTCATTTTCTAGAAAAGTTAAGTTAATTAGAGAATCTGTGTTTCTGAGGGATCTGAGTTGGATCAGTTCTCTGTGGTACAGAACTGAATCACACATAGAAAACACTTGTCCTTCACTCACTAAATACACATAACACCAAAAAAATGCCCCCAGACATTTCCAGATATTCTTGGTGGAAGGGGTGGTAGTAGAGGGGTACACAGTAATGTCCTTGGTGGAGAAACGGAGTGTGATTAGCTGAACAGAAATAGTGAACATTTTATAAATATAAATTTAAAGTATAAAGGGCTACTTAAAAAAATAATTATTGAACATTTAACTTGCCACCCAGCCTAACCTTTGCCTTTTAAGACTGACAGCAGCCCTGAATGATTTCATTTAGCACAATAATTGCACTGTTCTGGGGACTGGGATAGGCGCTAGGGGCATGACAGGGAACAGGATGCGGTTCTTGCCCTTCAGGAGCTCACATTTGCAGGCAGACCACGATGTATAAACACTTCTGCTTCAGAGGCCTGGGCGGGGAACTCCCACTTACCTTTCCGTCCCATCCTAGAAGAAATAGATCTTGATCTCCTTTATCTGGGATCTTATAAAGAAACATTTACCTCTATAAGATCCTAGTTGATGGGTTTATCTTCCTCTCACCCTTGAAGTAAGATGGGGAATGAAAAGGAGACTTGAAGTTATTTCATAGTCAGGTGAATATTCAAAATATTTTAATATTCAGACTATTTAATAAAGACTATGGTACAGATACCTGAAATTAGCAACCAGTACTGGCCATAGCACTGGAAATAGATTTTGGAGGCCCTTCAGTTAACCCTTCGGAGGCCATGAATTAACACTTTGGTGATGGTGGGGTTGCCTCAGGGAAGGAGCCAGAGAAATGGTTATTTGTCAATAAGCATTTCAATATTTTAACAACTGGTATGGTTATTCATGCTCACCAAGGAAAGGCAGCTGGTCCTTGTGACCTTCGCTTTTCAGGGATGAAAAGTTTGCCCAGGTCATTAAATTCTGAGCCCTGTTTAAGTCTCCTTCCTGCCAGGTGGCTTGCCATTTTCAGCCCGTCAGCGAGATGGCCTCATTGGGCACTGTTAGCGACACACAGGCTACATGGAACTGCGTTTGGAAAGAATGTGTCCGTGTGCCTCAGGACAAACATTACCAAACACCTTTAATGAGGATATTAGGAGTTTTAGGCCAAAACAAAGTGGTTTCTCTCCCATTGAGCGCCAGTGCTAGGCTTTCCCGTTTTATACAAGCTCACACAGTATCTTTTCAAAGGTGACTCCACCCTCCCCAGGGCCAGATCACTTACAGGGAGCTGGCTGTCTGGGAATCTACTCCCAGTCCTGCTGCTTAGTGTTTTTGTTTCTGTGGTTTCAAGACAAGCCCCTAACATTTGTCCAGTGTAGCATTTTGTGGTCACATACATGCACAGAGCTTATTGAAGTTGATTGCATTCTTGTTTCACAAATTGCTACCTTTGAGATTTTCTTTTGGTTTTCTTTGGCAAAATAACTTCGGTCTTAAGAATCTTGGCAACATCAGATGTCTGTTTGGCTTTTGTGTGTTTAATATTATAATTGCTTTGATATCTGTTCTTCTTACTTCCAACTTGGTAGGAATGTTTTTGCTCAGTGCCTTGGGTGTGCAAAAAGGATACTGTAAATCCATAAATGTGTTTGATTTATGTTCACTGGTTTGTTTTAAGACAGCTTCTTAGTGCAGCATGGTAGAAATGGATGCCTTTCAATCTATTTAATAATCATCAACAACTCAAATGAGAACCTGAAAAGGAGTATTGATCGCAATCATAGCCCCTAAATGCACATTAGCATTTGAAAGAAAAATGTGCCTGAGATGACAGAACTACAAAATGGACTGTTTAGCAAACATTTGCCGAGTTGTAAGTCATTAAGACATTTTTGTTCATGACTTTAGGGGAAAGAACTTAATTTGTTATCTGCCTTACAGAAATTTGTGCCTCTACAACTTGGTAATTTTAGTAAAATCAAGTCTTTGTTGACATGTATTGCTGAAACTCTGCCCAGGAATTATTTTATTTTATTTTATTTTTGAGACAAGATCTCACTCTGTTACCCAGGCTGGAATGCAGTGGCATGATTTCAGCTCACTGTAACTTCTGCCTCCCAGGTTCAAATGATTCTCCTGCCTTGACCTCTGGAGTAATTGGGACCATAGCACACTCCACTGTACCTGGCTAATTTTTGTATTTTTTCTAGAGGCAGGGTTTTGCCATGTTGGCCAGGCTGGTCTTGAACTCCTGGGCTCAAGTGATCCACCCTCCTCTGTCTCTCAAAGTGCTGGGATTACAGGTGTGAGCCACCGTGCCTGGGCTTGCCCAGGAATAACTTTTAAACAAATAATTGTTTAGTCACAAATCAAAGCCTCAGTAAAAAGAAACGTCAACTGAGCAAAATGGAGAGTGTTCCCTTTGATAAGTGATACAGCTCAGTGTGCTCCTCTTCTGAAAGTAGGAGAGACCCTTTCTGGATCTTTTTTGGTCTCTTGTTCTGAGTCACGTGTTGATTTTTATTCTCAAAGTCCCTATTGAAGGCTTCTGAGGACTAGATAGAAGAAAGTAGGGGTTATTGGAGGATTTGAACACAAGAAATGGTATTGGATGGAAAAGGAGGCATAATTCAGGATGGAGAAGGGAGGGCAGAGTGAGAGGTTGGGGAAGGTAAGAAGGTAGAGAATGAGGGAGCAGTTATATACCTAGCAGCGTTTCTGTGGACAGCTCTAAGCACAGTGTACAATAAGCCTGGCACGATGAGCTTTTTTTTTTTATTGTGTTGAACCATCGTAGAAGTTCGTAAAAGTAGTAGTAGTAGTAATAGTAGTAGAAATGGTGGCTAACTTATTATTGAGTGCTGACTATCACCCTTTAACATGCTGTGTTTTAATTGGTTTATCTCATTTAATCCTCATAACTTTAAGAGGAGGAATTGTATTATCCTCATTTTCCTATTGAGGAAACAGAGGCTTAGGAAAGAGAAACTCAAAGTTAAAAGAAGTAATCATTAAATTGGAAAAGGGGATGTGTAATCTATACCTTTTTCTTTTTACATGAGGTATCTTTTTTTTTAATGATCACCATTCTTTTTATTTTTTGTATTTTATATACATATATATATATATATATATATATATATATTTTATTGCATTTTGGGTTCTGGGGTACATGTGAAGAACATACAGGATTGTTGCTTGGGTCCATACATGGCAATGTGGTTTGCTGCCTCCATCCCCATCACCTATATCTGACATTTCTCCCCATGTTATCCCTCCCCAACCTCCCCACCCCCGCGCTGTCCCTCCACTACATGAGGTATCTTTGGGAGCTCATTGGAGACCATCTCCATGGGAAAATTCTCATATAGATGTGACAGAGATGTGGCTAATGTCAAAGTGGAAAATACTGTGAGGTAGGCTTCCACTATTTGGAAAATATTACATTACACTGAGTCAAAGAGAGGTCAGAATTTATCAATTTGTTTGCTTGCTTTATTGTTTATTACAGGACTTATAGCTTTAAATATATTAATATGTGTGACACATTTTCTAGAAGTGGATCTAATGTATATTTTTCCAAACTTACTTGGCCGTAGAACCACTTTGTTCTTTCTCCTTTTTTTGGGGACTATCTATTGACTTCTCAAAAATGAAAATAGGTGAGACACCTTTTGAGAAGCATGGATGAAAGCGCAGAATGTGGGGCTAGAAGGAAAACAGCCTTACATTCTACCTAGTCTCACCTATTAGCTCTCCATGATGCAGGAACAAATTTCACTTTTCTCTGCCACGGCTTAGAATGTGCACATCTCTTGTGCTATGTTATAGAAATGTATTATTGTCAATAATTTAATGAGAATCAGAACATAGTTTATGGTGGGCACTAACCGGTAGGAAAGGATTTTGTAAAGAAAAGTATCCTAAAAATCTGTTGTCATTTTTAAATCTTGACCCTATAGAAAAAGGAATTTGAATTTTCTTTCATCATCTTAGAGTTTAATAATCTGAACTATTGAAATCAATTGTTTTTCTTTATGCTTGGGAAGTTGGAAAGAACATTTTAAAAAAAAATGATTGAGATGATCAAATCCTGACATAGATGTGCTGGCATTGAATCAGCTGAAAGCTTCAGATGGAAGGTGATCTGCTTAAGGAAAGAGAAACTCAAAGTGAAAAGAAGTAATCATAAAAGAAGAACCTTCGGTTTTGAGGTGGAGTCCTCTGAAACTGTGGTCTGTTCTTCGGCTTTAGTGCTTGTGGTGATGCTTGAACCCAAGTGAGAAACAGCTAGAGAGCAAACAACTAGACCAAGGGCAGTGAAAGAAGAAAAGGTCACACCTCGCAAAATCCCACAGGCCAAAAGAAACTGGACCGAATTTGGCATCCACAGAGCAAGGGAGCCGTCATGCAGAAACTCATCCTTGAGTGTTGCATGCATTTTTCTTTCTTTTCTTTTCTTGTGTCAGATGTGGAGCCAGCAGAAGTCAGACATTTCCCTAACACCACACGTGAAAGTGTAGTGGAGTCTTCTGAAATGAACTCTAAGAGAAACAGATGTGTGGAAGGAAGAGTGCATTTATCCTCAGCGAGGCTATGTGTTTAGCAGCTTTGATTCTACTTGACCTCTGAAGCATGACTGTAGCACAGTTACGTTGTTGAAACGGAAGACTGCACAGAAGGCTAGGGAAGCAAGGCAGCCATCTCACTGATGGTCAAAGATTCAGCTCTGGTTAGAAAAAATGTGAATTATCTTTCCATCTCAACAGTGCCAGGCTGGTGGTGGGTTTTTGGTTTTGCTTTTTCCATCCTTCTTTCTTTTACAGTTCATTGACAATTCTGCTCATGCTTTAAAATAATCTGGGCCTGAAATGAGGCTTGCGTCTCGCTGATTTTGATTACTCCCACATACTGTATTTATTTGCCATTTAAATCATCGTTGTCTGGAGGAGATTCAGTTTCTGCAGCATCTGATCTCTGCTGTTGTGAATTAAGGAAAGGCCAAGGGAAGGCAGGTCCCTTCAGAGGGGCCTATTGTGTGAGGAGGCCTCATGGGAATGGGGGGCAGATGAAATTCAAAATGAGGAGGATGGGTTAGCCATGCACTCCTATCTTTGTCTGGTGCCTCTCACTCTTCTGGGGTTGATGGATGGGTACGCCTTCAGGACTGTTCTTATCATATGAAATACACAACGCTCATTGTGTCCCTCCCAGCTGGGCCTTTCATTCGGTTCCACAGACTCCTGTCCTGGGGCTCTGGTCTCCTTTGTCACACCTCAGGGTGACATGAGAGGCTGGGTGATGAAGAGCCTCCCAGTTTCCCAGGGGTGCAAGCAAGAATCTCTCGCCACCCTCCTGGCAGAGGAACAAACTATCACAGGTTTACATAAATTCAATCAATTTTAAATAAAGACAGGACATTCACAGTGCAGTTCAGTGTCATATCAGAGCCCGAGCCAAAAGAAAAGAAAAAGTCATACCCTGATTGATTTAAGATGTTTGATATTTTGTTCATTGTTGACTTTTTTTTAGCCATTAATTTCGATCTTTAAAAATACTGCATGAAAATAGTATTTTTCTCGGTCACCAAGTTTTTTGGTGTTTCTTAAATTTTGCACCCAAGATGAGTGTCTCACTTGCTTCCCCCTGGTCCCAGGCCTGGTAGTAAATTCTACACGAGTGCTTTTCATAAAATTGTTATAATTAATGATGTTGCTCATGCCGTTTATCCTATAGTGAGCTCCTGTGCCAGGTACCATGGGAAACATTTATGAGCACTGACTCATGACATCTGCCCGAAGTAAGTACAGTGATTACTCCTACTGTAGAAATGAAGAAATCAAGGCACTGAGAACTTATTTGCTTAAATTAACTTATTTGCCGGGTTGGAGGGGTAGACACAAGATTCTAGCCTTGGTATGTCTGGCTTTGAATCTCTTCTAATCTAGGCTCTGAGGAACTGAATGTTTTTTACCCGCAGAGCTTAATACCCTGTTGCATCTGCTCAGCAACTTAAGGTGTTCCTCAAGGAGGAAATGTCTTGCCTTGATTTTTGCTCAGGAAATAATGCATGAAAGTCGAGTCGAACCTGAAATATAAGATATGACGAAAATATGTGCAAGTCCTTGATTCTGTTAATCTATAGAGAGAGGGTAGGTGGGTGTTAGCCCAGTTTCCTTCTACTTGTAATGAAGGTGATTTTTATAAAAAAATGGTTTTTATAGCTCTTTTAAAAATATGTAATAGAAAATATCTGTGTGAGTACTGGCTGGTTCTTCAGCAATATTGCAACATGGTTTCTTCGCCTTCACTGGCTTTTTCCTCTAATACGTTCATCTCGGAATTCTTGTTAGGACATTTAGGTCTGGCCTTGAAATTTTATCACCCCTTTCTATAGACCTATATTGTCTGGCACAGTAGTCACTCTCTTCATTTGGTTATGGAACACTGGAAATGTGGTTTATTCTAATAGAGGTGTGCTCTTTTTAGCAAACACACTGGAGTTAGAAGGCTTTATGTAATCAAGAGAATATAAAGTATTTCATTAATAATTGTTCTTATTGATTACATATTTTGGATCTACTAGTTTAAATAAAATGTATTGTCAAAATTAATTCCATTTTTTTTAATTTCCCATATGGCTAGTAGAAATTTAAAATTACATATGTGGGTCACATTTCATTTCTGTTGGACAGCACTGCTATAAAATATTGCCTCTCAGATGTTTATATTTATGAGGCAAAAGGTTGATGTGTTTTGTTTTATTTGTAACCATCACAGAAACAAGTAGAATTTGTCAAAAAACACACCAAAAAGGCTGAGTGTGGTGGCTCACATGTGTAATCCCAGTGTTTTGGGAAGCTGAGGCGGGCGGATCATGAGGTCAGGAGATTGAGACCATCCTGGCCAACATGGTGAAACCCTGTCTGTACTAAAAATACAAAAATTAGATGTGGTGTCATATGCCTGTAATCCCAGCTACTAGGCAGGCTGATGCAGGAGAATCACCTGAACCCAGGAGTTGAAGGTTGCAATGAGTTGAGATCACAGTCACTGCACTCCAGCCTAGTGACAGAGTGAGACTCTGTCTCAACACACACACACACACACACACACACACACACACACACACACACACACACACACACACACACACAGAAAAGAACCTTTCTGGAACTTAAGACTCTTAGCCAATAGATAGTGGTCGGTGCCACCTCTGCAGATATTTGAATTCTTTAGGCAGTAGCATTCACTTATATGCCAAGAGGTTTATAAACAGCCCAGTCTGTTTTTCAGATCAGCTGCTTTTAAATGACTACATAGTGTTCAGACCCTACATAGTGTTCAGGTGCCCACTTAGGCAAGGTATATTGATAGCACTGCCTGTGTTTTCCAGGTTCAGGCTTCTGTTGCCTCTTTCACAAAGCCAGAAAGCAGAATGGTTGTCTGGGCCTTAAGGCCTGGCATCTTGACTCTCGCTTAGTCCTTTTAGGCTGCTATAACAAAACACCTTGGGCTAAGTAATTTATAAGCAGCAGAAATTTATTTCTTGCAGTTCTGGAGGCTGGGAAGTCCAAGAGCAAGGCACCAGTAGATTCAAGGTCTTGTGAGGACTTACTGTCTGCCTTAAAGATAGCACCTTCCTACTGCATCTTCACATGGTGAAACTCATGTTCCCTCCAATTTCTTTTATAAAGGTATTAATCTCATTTTTGAGGACAGAGTCCTCAACTATTATTGCTGTCACAGTAAAAATTAAGTTTCAACATGTGAATTAGGGGACAGGAGACATTATCACTACAATAGTGGCTCTCAAACTGTAGTTGGCAGAAGAATCACATGGTGACCCTGATGAACATGCAGATTCCTAGGGGTTGCTCCTTGAAATAGAGTATCTGGTTTAGCTTCTCTGCACCAAACACATTAGCTATATTAGTTCTCACTGTCTCCCTCTACCACCTCTCCTCTCCATTTTGACATCGGTATTCAGGACCTCTTTTTACTCTGTCTTGGGCCTATCTTTGCTCTTTCCAGACAGCATTCCTCAGTAATCCAATTCGTTTCCCACCCTCCTTTTTTTCCACACACTGTAAGATCTAATTTACTTCCAAATAGATATTGGCAACCTTTAGCTTATACTTGAAAGCTATTCCTTTAAGTGCATGGAAGGCCGGAGATGGAGGGCAGGGTGTCTTTGTTCTTTTTTCCTCTTAATTATCTTACGGATCAGTGAAGTTTATTTAACTTGAAAGATATCTGAGGTCCGCTTTGACGTAGATGAGATAAAAATTTTCAGCAAATGTTCAGCCTTAGTACTTGGCACATAGAAGGTACTCTATAAATATTTATTGAATGAATGAATGTCTTTCCTGTTTGTCTTCCTTGGAAGCTGCATTAACCCCTCCTGATCACCAGGGGGCTGACTCTAGTTCACTAAGGCAGTAATTAAGTATTAAGCAAATGCTATATGTGGAGGACTTGAGTGCAAGCTTTAATGTCACATTGTAGAATGTGCCTTAATGCAGCAAATAATCAGGAGTAACTGAGCATACCCTCTACCCTCATGTTTTTCTCTAACCTGTCTTGCTGCAACACATATACCCATTCTCCATCTCTCCCTTACAGTGGAACTGTATTTGCTGATGACAAATCTGTGTTGCAGGTGACAGAATCTCAAAGGGGCTTAAGTCAAACAATGAGAAAGTTTTGATTGAGGTTGGTGAGATACCCAGGCAAGGCTGCATCTGTGGTCTCAAGTAGCATTGTTAGGACACAGCTCTCTCATTCACATTACCTCTACACTCAGGCTGTCTGCACCCTTGTAGGTCAGATGGCTAGTCATTGTTAAATCTCTTCTCAGCACTGAGGAATCAGAAGACCCTGGCTCTCCAGATAGCTCCAGGAAAAATTTCTGGGATTCTGAACCTCCTCCTGAAGTGTGGCCAAGGAGATTTAATGCTCTGATTTGCCATATCTGGGTCACAGATCCTCCTGGATCAGGATATGAGAGCAGCCGCATCCAAACTGCTTACATTGAGAGAAGGGAAAGAGAAGGCATCCCAAAATGAATTTAAGGTCGATTTATAACTGAAAGGAAAATAAGGATGCTGAGTCAGCAGAATACTACAAAGGGTAGTTTTCAAAACTTACAAAGGAATCATTTTTCTGTTTCTATTTGAGATTGAATCTTGCCAAAGAAACACAATCCTTCCCCCACTTGCAAAGTGTAGTTGACAGTGGGGGCTGGGGGGTCTCCTTACAGGCAGAGGGCACACCATATTGATTAAACATAGCCTACTATATTGCACACAACAGCTTTTAAATAATTGTTCCAATCAATAGAATTTGATTATGTACCTACTGTGTGTCAGGACTGTTGAATCAATGAAGCATCTGTTCTTGCAATAATCAGTCAAATTAGTTTTTATACCACAGCCTGCTAAGAGCATGAGCTTTGAGATGACAGAAACACAGCTCCAAATCTGACTCTGCCATTTACTAGCCCTGTAGATTTAGATAAGTTTTCAGCCCCTCTAGGCCTTACTTTTCTTCATTTATAAAATTAGGCTAATATAGCACCTCCCACATAGAGCAGGTGTGATAAGTGAGATGATGGATGTACAATGCTCTGCACAGCAGCTGGCTAATAGGGCTGATATACAACAATTAATATTTATATTTATATATTTAAAAGAGCAAGTATTTGTTGACTGTTTATGTTCATTCATTTAGCAGCTGTTAAATGTTTTCTATATGCTAGGCCCCTTAGTAGACATGGCATAAAGATGAGTAAGATAAAATTCCTGTGTTAAAGGAATTTGTGGTTTCTTGGTGGAGACAGTCATGGAAACAGACAATCAAAGATAATGGTTATAATCCCATGTGGTCCATGGGATCATATGGTCCCCAGAGCTGTGTACAACCAAAGTAATTTCAAACTAGTTCACATTTCTAGGATACTATGAAAGAGAAGCATATGTTCTACCAATACTTACCATCTTCTCCTTTTTTCTCTCATCAGCCACCCTTAGCCCACTCAGACATGCAAGTCACTTTCTGTCCTGGGCCTTGCTGGACTCTTATGACCCACCCAAGCCATGCCCTCCTGCCAAGATGCTCTGAAGGTGCCATTCTGTTTCTTATTTCAAATTCTCTATAGCCATTCTCCTCTGCCCAAAAGGCTCTCTTTGTCTCACTGTAACCTGACTAACATCTAATTTTCCTTTAAGACTTAGCTGGAGTATCACCTTCTATGACAGGCCTTACTAATCTTGTTAGATACCCCTCTTCTCCTCCTCATTCCTCTGACACCCTATGCAGACCACCATGACATTGTTTAACCCTTGGGTGATGTAACGGTCTGCATCCCCCTCGACCTTCTTGACTGCTGTGTGTGGATCACACACAGGCTGATCCTCCTGAGAGGACATCATCACTTCCTGTATTTCTTGGCACTCTAGCACCATATGGAATGGCGAGAGGAAAGAAGGAAAGTGGCTCTTCCCAGAAGCCGTCCAAGGAGTCCTCTAAGTTTGACAGTCATCTGTGGGGCGTTTCTAAGGTAGTCTCCACCTGTAATGTATAAATGGTGATTTATGGTCTAGGTTATATAGTGGCAGTAAAAGCAGAGTAGTTTAGTCCAACCACTATATAGCATAGGCTTTCCCATCAGGTAGAATTGGAATGGACTTCTAGCTCCTACTGGCGAGGAGCAATTTACTTAACCTTTTAAACCTCATCACTAAAGTGGACATGATGAGAGGACCTGTCATAGGTCACTATGAGCATTTTATGAGGTGATATAGGGAGAGCCCTCGGCAGAGTACTTAGCACCTAGTAAAGCCTCCAGTAAGAAAGGATGCTATTGTTGTAAATGTAAAAATATATTTTGGAGATTGCCAAAAGGTTTTCATGGTGAACCACCAATAGTTTTCTTCAAGGAAGGGGCTTGATTTTTAAAAAATGACAATTAGGAAGAAAAAACAAACAGCATATTTGTTGCAGAGAGGGAAAATTATTTTGTTTTGGTTGTTTTTTACTTTGTTTTTCACACCTGTTTTCTCAGAGGAATGGGACTTAGTATCTCGCTAAAACTTGACAACAAGTAAAATACGTGGTTTTAAGTCCTCAACAGTCCTGGCAAATGTGAAATCAAATCTCTCATTTGCTTTGGAGCATCCGGACGGCAAGGACAGCTGGAGTGTTGCTATTTTTTATTTCAAATAAAAGAGTCAGCTCCTCGTTACCATAGAAACCACCAACCTAATTATAAGGAGTTTTGTTCACTGAATAAAAGTCATCATTTCTCTTTCCTCCCCACACTCAGACAGGTCCCCAAAATATTGGCATGGATTTGATCCTGGATAAAGGGATTTGCTCTCTTTTTAGAAATGATTGCAGTGCACTGACCACTAACATAGGAAACTAAGCAAAGGGCGCTGACCAGAGACTCAGAGAAAGAGTGTCTGCAGCTTGTCTTCTACTTTGAAAACAAGTCGTGAGCATTTCATGACAACAAGTTCGTGTTTTAAAAATAAAGTGCAAAGGAAGATGCTCTTGATCTATCTTACCACTAGGTAGATGTAACCTTTTTTGTCTGGGGATAGAAGGATGGACTCGATTCAATCTTAATGTCCATTCTAGCTCTGGTATCTTTCTGTTGTAGGATATTTTACTGGGACTCTAAGGTTAATCATATTATATAACATTGCAGCGTTTAGAGAATAAATGCTAAACCATGGGTTTCTAATAGCTCACAAGCAGTTTGATATATGTTTGGGGCTTGCTAGAATAGTAAATAGTTGTGTCTCACCATCAAGGCTCAGTCCAAAGAATGTGGAGGTTTCTTCTGTATGCTTCTCTCTTATTTTGGTTGGGGGAGGGATTCATTTTATAGAATATACCTGCTGTAGGTTAATGCTGGTGTTGGGCATATCACTTCAGTTTTGTAGATACTGAAATACTTATTTGAAACTTGAATGTTCTGTACATACATGCGAGGAGTTTGGGATGATGCATCAGGCTATGTGGGACTGGGGGACAGAGGGACATGTTTTAGAGAGGGGTTGGACTAGGATGTGGCCAGGTAAAAGTTTGGAAGACAGGAGTCTCTGAGGAGTTTGTAAACATGAAAAGAGGCTTACATAAATATGTGTGGAGGAGGATGGGTTGGAGAAAGAGTGGTGGAAGAAATGAGTTAGGCCCTGTAACTTGGGTAAAGTCCCATGATGGGTGAATATTTTACTCTTTTTTTTTTTTTTTGAGACAAAATCTTACTCTGTCACCCAGGCTGGAGTGCAGTGGCTTGATCTCAGCTCGTGGCAGCCTCCGCCTTCTGGGTTCAAGCAATTCTCCTGCCTCAGCCTCCCAAGTAGACCTGCCACCACGCCTGGCTATTTTTTGTATATTTAGTAGAGATGGGGTTTCACCATGTTGGTCAGGTTTGTCTCGAACTACTGACCTCGTGATCCGCCTGCCTCAGCCTCCCAAAGTGCTGGGATTACAGGCTTGAGCCACCATGCCTGGTGTCAGAGTTTTACTTTATGCACCTCCAGAGCAGATCCAATTTGGATGCAGCTTTTCTTTACCTGTACTTGCTTCTTCCCCTCTCCTCCTCTCCCCACCTCTCCCCACCTCTCCCCTCCACTTCATTCCCCTTCCCTCCAATTTCCTCCTCTCCACTCCTCTCCCCTCCCTTCCCTTTCCCTCTTCTTTCATTTTTTTGGCAACAGGATGTTCCTCTGTCACCCAGGCTGGAGTGCAGTGGTGCAAACACAGCTCACTGTAACCTCAGCCCCCTGGCCTCAAGCAGTCCTCTTGCCTCAGCCTCCCAAGTAGCTGGGGCCACAAACTCATGCCACCACGCCTGGCCGATTTTTACATTTTTTGTATAGACAAGGTCTCGCTGTGTTGCCCAGGCTAGTCTTGAACTAGGTTCAAGTGATCATCCTACTTTGGCCTCCCAAAGTGCTGAGATTACAGGCATGAGCCATCACACCCAGTGTCGTACTTGTTTCTGTGTGGTTCTCTTTGCTCTTCCTGCCCCTTCTCTCCTGGTCTGTCTTTATGTATATGTAGATCAGTTGATTGAGTGATTGAGACAGGGTCTCACTATGTTGCCCAGACTTCTCTTTAAAAAAAATTTTTTTTTTCATTTTGTTTTTAATTGACAAACGATAGCTATATATTCATGGGGTACAATGTGATGTTTTGATACATGTGTAGGTTGTGCAATGATCAAATCAGGCAAATTAACATATCTGTCACCTCAAACATTATTTTTTTCTTGTAAGAACATTTAAAAATCTCTCTTAAATATTTTGAAATAATGTTGTATTGTATTATTATTAACTGTAGTCACCATGCTGTGCAATAGACCACCAAAATTTATTCTTCTGTAAAAGTGAAACATTATACCCTTTGACCAATGTCTCCCCCTTTCTCTGTCGGCTCCCCTCTGCCCCCAGCTTCGGGTCACCACCATTCTGCTCTCTACTTCCGGAAGTTTGACTCTTTTGGATTCCACATATAAATGAGACCACACATTATTTGTCTTTTTGTGCCTCGCTTATTTCACTTAGCCTAATGTCCTTTAGGTTCATCTGTGTTGTCACGGATGACAGAATTTCCCGCTTTTTAAAGACTAAATAGTATTTCATTGTGTGTGTGTATATGTTACATTTTAAAAATCCATTTGTTGATTGGTGGATGCTTTGATTCCTTCCCTTCATGCTGACAATAAAATCTAAGACCTTATGACCATGGCCTTTAGTCCCCAAATTTCCCATTTTATGAGCCTTATGGCCTTCCACTCTCCCCATTGTGTGTTCTGCTTTCGTCTGACCTGATCCTTGAGTACACCACATCCTCCAGTCTTGGCTCCTGCAGTTCAGATCTTAGCATGATGTGTTCTCTTGCTTCATTTAGGCTTTCCTCAAATTAACTTCCTCAAAGAGGACTTCCCTGACCATCCTCTATTAAATAGCAGCCTGCCCTCCTCATCCTTCACCTTCAATTTATCCCATTTACCCCATTAA
>CAUYQU010062022.1:0-41397 GCA_963574635.1 Cheracebus regulus | reverse complement strand
CAATTATTGGCATAAAAGCGTTTTTTAATACCCATTTTTAAACTGCATTCTAGCCTGGGCAATAAAACAAGAATCCCATTCTCTCTCCCTCTTTCTCTTCCTCTTTCTTTCTCTCTTTCATTCTTTTTTTTCTTTCTTTTGTTGTTTCTTTCTTTCTCCTTTTCTCTCTTTTTCTAAAAAAAAATAATAAATAACGAAAAAAATTACAGATAACTTCTTCATAGAATATGCCAAAATAAATTCAGATCTATTAGAAATTTATGTTAAAATACTGAAACCATAAAACATTAGCAATATTACAGATTAATCATCACATTAATCTTAGTATACACCTATACCAATAGTTGTATAGGAAAGACTATCCTAGACATATCAACAAAAGTAGAAATTCTAAAGGAAAAGACTGATAGGTTTAATACATTAAAACAAAAACACATATATTATTGTCTATCCCTTCTCTACAGCTAAAGCTATAGGCCTAAGAATATATATGCAAAATGTACTAGTAAAAGCATACATATATGGGCCAGAGGTATACAGGCTGGAAACACACCAAATTAGCTCTAATGGAGGAAGTAGGACTAGGAACGAATGTTGTTGGGAACAGACAGGAAATGAATGTCAACCGAATGTTTTATTTTCCCTAGGCTCCCCCACTAGAATATGATAAATTGTTAAATGCCAGTTTTATTACTATTTGTACTTTCAAATAGTAATGGTTTTTGAAATTTCTATTTTAAAAATATTGGGATGGGGAAAAAGACATTCATTAGATAATCATATTAAATCTATATAATTTTTCATACATGCAAATTTTGTACACACATAGGGAGAGGAATGAGAGGTTAATTAAAACGTGACAGTCATTACTTCTACGTGTGAGGGATCTGGGTGACTTTAACGTATTTTGTTGTTGTTTCTCTGCATTTTGTAGTGTTTTCTTAATAAAACATATCGTACCTTAATTAAAAACAAGGAAGCAAACAAAAACCACATATTCTTGGTGTTTAGAAAAGTTCAAGTCAGAATTTAATAGGTAAGTTCTAAGCTGGAGAACAGCAAAGTTTATGAAAGAAACTGTGACATACTAATAAACTGCAGCATGTGACTTAACTAGATATTGCACAGGTTTCCTTAAGCCCTTAGGCAAGTTACCTCATCTAACCCCCAAAAAAAAAAAATTAAATTAAATTAAAAGAGGGATCTGTGGAAAGGACCTTCAAAAGTGAAATGAAGAAATAATGACTGGAAGCAAAGAGGGGGTTTTCCAATAATTTTCACTCAAGTCTCACCGGTCAGCAGGCTTTATGGCTTCTTGCCAAGCCACCTATTTATAGCACAGTAAGCAGTCCTTCTAGAGGCAATATTTCAGTAACAGTCAAGTGAAAGGAAAGGATAAATATCTGGTGACGGATCAAATCTGTCATCAGGAATAGGGGCTAATTAAACCCATACTATTTACTGTTCTAATTAGACCACTGTTCAGTTCAATTTTCTATACTAAATGTCACCAAACATAACTGTGTCCTGTCTATGACATAATAAAAAAATAAAGTTTTAATTCACAAAAAATACAATAAGCAGTTTAATACTTTCATCTGGACTTTTAGGTTGAGTAAGTCCAAATCATTTAGGTAAATGTTTAAAATATACACAGCTGAAATTGATTTTTCATTTTGTCACTCGATATACCGAAAGGTTGAATGTGAAAAGTTGAAAAACATCATCATATATATTTTTAAATGAAAGTTGAGAGTTTTTGCAATACTGTTTTAATTTGTTTTTATTCCCACTATCCCATCTGTTCAGTTCATAGTTAGAATCAGGTTTCTTTCCATAACTTCTCTACCTTAACTTACAAAAAAAAAAAGGAATCTTGATTCTAAAATAACTAAAATAGGCATGTTATAAGTGCAAGCATTTGATTTCTCTGATTGGATAGGTAAGACATTTTCCCTGGAAGAAAGTAGAGTGCAAATGGCACCTCAAGAGGGGTCCTTGAGTTTTTCTCCTCTCCTCAGCCAGGAGGATGTTTGGATTTCGCTTTGAAACCCCAATGCCATCTCCAGCAGCCAACCCTTCTGCCTTTTTAATATCATTTCTCTGGAGAAATAGCAGTAATATCCCAGATTTCTACCCAGTTCTGCTCTCTTCCATTTGATCCTAGCAGCATGATGATAACACAGACATTCAGAAATAACTCCACTGAAGCAGAATGAAGCGCCACCTGGACCATTGCTGAAAATGTGTGTTGTTGCGTCTTCCTCCTTGCAGTGAAACAGAACCTGCTTCCCGGAGCTTCCATCCCTCCAGAGCAGTGGACAGAGTCTGGATCCTCTTCTACAGAAGAGCCCTTCTCAAGCTTTCTGAAAGTCTCCTAGTTCCTTCTATGTTCCCAGAACCTTTGCAACTACATTCTCTCTCGGCACACATCGAAATTTGTACATTTTTAAGCTTAAAATGTAGTGTCCAGGATACAACACTGAATCTAAAAAGATAGACTATACATTGCACCTTTGATACAGGTTTCTTTAGACAAAACCTAAGTTTCCTTCTCTCCCTCCCTCCATTCGTTCCTTTTTCAGTCAGCCCATTTATTGGAATCTGCTCTGGAGATAGCATTACATAATGGTTAAACTTTGTTTGATTCTGAGTTTCTTAAACTTTCTAAAACTCTAAATGAAATGGAGATGATAATCTGTACCCAAACAGGATTTAAATAAAATAACACATAAAGTACAGGCAGTATCTCATCGAATGCAGTTGGTGAATATCTCAATAAGGGTAAGCAATTGTTTTTCTTCTTCAAAATAATGTCTTTTTCAAAACAATGATGGGAGAGCCAGCTCTCTCCCATTTGTACTTATGCAAGACTTAACATTCATCACTACTGAATTTCCTCTTGTTAGTTTTGGCCCAGAATAGCAGCCTGTTGAGACCTGTTTGAACCCTGATCCTGTCACCCTATCTATGAGCCACTATGCTCAGCTCTGCAGCTTCCGTGTCTTCACCCAAGTCCCTGATAAACGTGCTGGACATACCTCCCTAATCTTACAGCATTCCATTAATGCATATTTCTACTTTTTAAACTAGTAAGCTGAACATAATGCCAAGTAAGCAGCCAACTAATCAGACTTGGAATCTGTGAACACGGTTTAATGTTACAATAAGAATATGAAATAATACCAATTACCGTCATCAAATGTCAGGAGGCAGAAAGGTTTGTGGGGAGGGAAGAAAGCAGCCATGAGGAGGAACTGGATCCGCCAGGGTGGAACGTGTATTCTTGGGCTGCATGGTGGTGGTGAGCCTCCCGAGAAGAGATCTGTAGCAGCCCCGCACTGGTCAGCCCCAGCTCTGAAGGTTAATGGCAATAAAATACAGCTGACTGATATCAGCTTGATATTTGGCCTGATTGTAACCCAGGTGAATGTCTGTGTTTGTTAGTTGAGTATCACTGCTCCCATTCTCCCGTTCAAACATCTCTTTAGGTTGTCTCAAGTAATCATTTTAATTCCATGTTGTTATAATTTTATATTTAGATTCCAAGTTGTTAACTGGACCCAATCCAAGTGTGCTTCAATGAATATTATGTCACTCTGTGACCCTGTCTGGGGCCAGAATCTGAGGCAGAGCATGGAAGAAGACCTGAAGAACTCTGTCCGACATAACGTAGCCACTGTTAATCATTATTAATGTACAGCATGAGTACTGACTGCCAGTACTTTTCCTACCTTCTCTCTAACCTTCTGAACAGGCCCTTTAAGATGGGTATCACCTTCCCCATTTTGCAGATACACAACTGTGGCTTTGGGAACCACGTGTGTCCAAGGCTCATCTATAATTTCTTTTTTTTTTTTTTTTTTTTTTTTGAGATAGAGTCTCTGTCACCCAGGCTGGAGTGCAGTGGCATGATCTTGGTTCACTTCCACCTCCGCCTCCTAGGTTCAGGTAATTCTCCCACCACAGCCTCTCAAGTAGCTGGGATTACAGGCATGCGCCACAATACATGGCCACTTTTTGTATTTTTAGTAAAGACGGGGTTTCACCATGTTGGCCATGCTGGTCTTGAACTCCTGACCTCAGGTGATCCACCTGCCTAGGCCTCCCAAAGTGCTGCGATTACAGGCATGAACCACCACACCCAGCCCTCATCTATAATTTCTAATGTCATACAATGAACGTGTATACTTTTACGATAAAACATCCAATAAAAGTTACTTTCTTCTTAAAAAAGAAGGGGCCAGGCAGAAGCCCTTTCTGTCTTACCCCAGACAAAGCCTGCCTTTTCCTTATGGACATCTGTGTGTTTTCCCCACTGATGCTGTACTTCCTTTCATGAGCAGGAATCCAGTCAAATACAGCAGCCCAGCTATCATCACTCACAGTTAGCATTCCGCATCTTGGATCAAATGCATCTGCTGCTGTGATCTGCTTGACCACAACATTCCTTCAATATCTCCATGAAGTCTTTTACTTTTTTTCCCCCTTATATTGCAAGCAGAGCTACACTTCTGCTTTTCAAAAGTATTTCATTTTATCTAGGTTCTTTCTTGAGGAATTCACATTCCTGACTGATGTTCATGAACTCACATGCATTCGTTCATTCTCTCACACAAACTATTCCAAGAGCTTGCTAAGTTAGAGGCTCCGTGCTTGGTGACCTGGGAATACAAGTGTGGATCTGGCCCTCAAGTAGCTCACAAATCAATGAGCATCAGGTGACAGGGACAAGGGCTGTGGTGAGGCAATGGCAATCCTTGGTTGTCAAGAGCAACAGACACAAGGGGCCCAGAGCAAGGAGACCCTGAAACAGAAGCAATTTTTACCTTGGTTAAGAGAGCTGGGATAGACTTTCCGCTAAACACAGCAACCCTGCTGGAAGCATGGGCAGCACCTCATATATCTCCATCACCTTCTTCCGTATGAGAGGTTACATGTGAGTCCTTATTTTGAGCTCACCTCTATTTTCTAATTGTGATGGAATTACAAACACTTTTTACTTTCTTCTTTTATGTTCATCTATAATTTCTAATGTTATATGACAAATACATATAGTTTGCACAATAAAACACCCAATAAAAGTTATTTTGTTTTTTTTAAAGGGAAGGGAAAAACACTAAAGGGAAAGCTATGAAAACACTTCCAAGAAGCCATATGCACTTTGTGTTGTTTGGTTCAAACTATCAGGCTTAAAGATCTCTTAGGAAATCATATTTTCCTAAGTAAAGCTCTAGCTAGGGAATATTTTGGATGAAAAATTTCAAAAAAGATATTGTTTACTCATTATATAATAGGGCTTGTAAAAGCCAAAAATATTGTAGGAATAAGTATGTTCACCATCTCATAAAGACTCAAGTACTGCTTGCCTTTCCTGGATCCCCAGGCATAAATCAAATCATAAAATATTTTCCTGACAAGTTCTTAAATCTGTGACTTATAATGAATAGTACAGTTCTACTAGTCTTGCTAAAACATTGGTAATTAAACACAGGTTTCACATATAAGGTCACTTATTGGAAATGCTATATTAACAGCTCCATATTAAAAACAACCCAAAATAAAATGAGTTCCACTGGGATATTACTTCCCAGACATCAAATAAATGTTCATTCCAATGTTACCACAAAGGTTATTTAAGGAGATCTCAAATAAAACAGATTTAGTTAACAGTAAATAAATTCTTTCAGGTTAATACTACCTTAAGGTCTTTAACAAATGAAATTTTAAAATATGAATTGGGTAAATGGCATAAAAACGTCACTCAAGCTGTCACACAGACACAACAATTCAGTTTGACCAGGATATATTAAACACCCATATATCTAAAGCTGTGTGCTAGGTACTATTGAGAAATGCTCCGTACCCCTGTATCTCACGTCTCCCTTCTCTAGTCTATTATACCCTCTACTGCTCTACAGCTCATCCTGAGAGTTGACAGCCTCTAGGGTTTGGTTGACACTTTCCAAGTCAATGTGCTCCTAATTATTTTACCACCTTTAAAGCCCTTCACTAATTCCTCAGGACACACATTCTGCCCCTCTAGGCAGTTTGTGCCCTATCCTACCCTTTCTTTAGCTTCATCTCTGGTGGCTCCTGCTCACACCATATCCCATATGCTGAGCACACATTTCTCATTATTTCACCAACACTAACACGCTTGCCAAGCCTGCTTGGGAAGCATTTTTAAAACACGCTATTTACCAAGGTGGTGGACAGGGTACAGGGAAACCATGAGGGCTGGTGAAGCACCCTGGGGCTGGTACCAGGCAGATTCTGTGGATCTGACGATTCTCATGATCTGCCTTGGCCTTGCATGCTAGGTGGAGCAAGGGCAGGCAGAGGCTGTGCATATAGGGCTGCCTCAGAGGAGCTAAGGCCTTCAGTTGAGAATCAGAGACCACAGCAACCCACAGAGAGAGAGCAGGGGAAATAAACAAACACACTTCTGTTCTCCCTCTCTCCAATCCCCCTGCAGAGCTTGTTATTGGCCAAACCCAACCAGGAGCCAGAGGGTAAGGGAGACCACTGATGCTGTCCATATGGGTCAGCTTTCCAGTGCGTGGAGCACAGGGCAGGGAAGGGTGGAGAGTGAATCTGGAGGGCAAGGAGAAGCTTTCCAGTATAGTAATTTATTGACTCACTGGAATATTTTTAAGCAGAGGAGTGACTTGGGCACATTGTATTTTGGAAAAATTACTCTGGCAGGAGTGCGGGGAAGGATTGAGGGAGCAAAACCTCACATCAGAGAGCATAGCTAGAAGGCCACTGACATGCAAGAAACAAGAGTCTAGACTACATTTACCAGCGTCTGCAGGAGGAAAGCATAGATGCAAAGTTCAAGCGTGCTAGAATCAATAGGAGCTGGCAGCTGACCAGATGCAGGAAGAAAGCAGTTGCTAAGGTGACTCCCAGGCTTCTGTATTAAATGATTTGAGGCAAATGTCAGTTTCATTCAGGCTTCCCAAGCATCCTCAAGCCCACCCTTGAGGTAGTATTCTCAGCACCTTTGTGTACAGAATGAGAGCAGTGTACCCGATAATGGTTAAGATAAAGGGAACAAGCTGTTGGTCTCTAGGAGGAATCTGACCTGCAAGTCTGATTTATTTAACAATGATTGTATATTCTCCAAATGAGCCCCTAAAAATAATTATTTGTTAGGATTTAAATATACAAAGATTTCACATAAAAATCTAGATTTCTGAGGCCTAGAGTGTCTCAGAAAAAAAAAATCTAAATTTCTGATTTTCAGGAAAATAAAAGAGGAAATTAAAATAGAATTCACATCACAGCATGACAATAATTAAAACTAAATGTGACCATATAATTTTTAAGGGGCATGTGGCCTCTAATATGCCCAGTCCCCATTCACTGTGAGGATTCATATTAGCTGCCTGGCCTCTGTAGACCACACTGGGAGCTTGTTGGTGACAAATGACTATCAGCTTGAAAGTAAATCAAGGCTGGCTGTGGTGACTCACATGTGTAATCCCAGCACTTCAGGAGGCTGAGGTGGGTGGATCACTTGAAGTCAGGAGTTCGAAACCAGCCTGGCCAACATGGTGAAACCCCATCTCTACTAAAAATTAGTCAAGTGTGATGGTGCACACCTGTAGTCCCAGTTACTTAGGAGGCCGAGGCACAAGAATCGCTTAACCCAGAAGACAGAGCCGAGATTGCATCACTGCACTTTAGCCTGGATGACAGAGTGAGACTCCATCAAAAAAAAAAAAAGTAAATCAAAAGACATGTATATTTATAACTGATATAATATTCGTCACAGTATTGCTATAGAATGCCATTATTTTCCAGAAGTAAGAAACATACATACAACATGTAGCTTAAAAATAAAACAAAAGGCACTTTGTTGTTGCTATGGTCTGAATGTATCGCTGGAAATTTATATGTTGCAAGTTGATCACTAATGTGAGAATATTAAGAGGTGGGGCTTTTAGGAGGTGATTAAGTCATGAGGGTGGAGCCCTCTGGCCCCTTATAAAGAGCTTGAGAGAGTCACTTCCTTCTCTTCTGCCCTCCCACCATGTGAGGACACAGCATTCATCACTCTAAAGGACACGGCAACAAGGCACCATCTTTGAAGTAGAGAGAACAGCCCTTACCAGACACCAAACCTGCCCATGCCTTGAACTCGGACTTCCCAGCCTCTAGAACAAGAGAGAATATATTTCTGTTCTTTACAAATTACCCAGTCTCAGGTATCTCATTATAGCAGCACAAATTGACTGAGAGTTGTCTTCAGTGCACACTAAGATCAGAGTGTGTCCACAGAAGCAGAATAAAAGAAGTCATTCCATGATGCCCAGTGTCCAAACTCTACTCTCTTTCCACATGTGGACTTTGCAGTATTTCAGACATAAGATATTACTGTATTTAAGAATCATATTCTGGCTGGGCACAGTGGCTCATGCCTATAATCCCAGCACTTTGGGAGGCTGAAATGGGCAGATCACAAGGTCAAGAGATCAAGACCATCCTGGCCAACATAGTAAAATCCCATCTCTACTAAAAATACAAAAATTAGCTGGGCGTGGTGGTATGCGCCTGTAGTCCCAGCTACTTGGGAGGCTAAGGCAGGAGAATTGCTTGAACCCGGGAGGCAGAAGTTGCAGTCAGCCAAGATCACACCACTGCACTCCAGCCTGGTGACAGGGCAAGACTCTGTCTCAAAAAAAAAAAAAAAAAAAAGAATCATACTCTGGAATGTACCTATGCTGGCACTAACACATAAGAAACCATGGGCCCTGCGGGAGACCATTTCAGGGATCGCATGAGACACATCTCCAGTGACAACCCCCATGCAAACCAATATCATGCCTGACAATATCTAGGTTTTCCCTACTAATACAATTAGTATTCACACCTACTAAACAAGTAGCTTGTTCTTTTCTAAGAATCATAACCAGGTCTTCTCAGATTATAGCAAGAGACATACAGTGTTCAAATATGATGAGTGCTTTGTTTCATATCGACTTTATTTTTGTTAAAAATAAATTCTTGAACATAAAGATACTTTACACAAGAGAAGATTTAATAGGATATTATCTATGCTCTTGGGTTAGTCATCATGAAGCATATATAACAAAACATCAGGTAAGACTGAAAAGAGATAACTGTAGGTTGCCAAATTAAAAAATCTGATGGAGAGGAATCATGGGCTAGATAATACAGATCAACCATGCCATTGAGGACAACTACAAAAGCAAAAATGTCCTCTAGAAAATGAAAGTAAAATAAAGAGATTGTCAGACAAAAGAGAATTCATCTTCAGCAGACCAGTCTTAAAGGAAATATTAAAGGGTGTTTTTAAGATTAAAGGAAGCTTAGAGATGATGTAAGAAATGAAGAACAAAAATAAGAATGGTAAACATGTGGGTAAATCTAAATGAAGAGCAACTGTGTAAAAAATCAATTATAATGAATTGTGGAATTTTAAATATTTATATGGAATTAACATACCTAACGATGACAGCCTATGAATCAGAAGAGGTATAAATGGCATTAAAGGTCCTTCTATCATCCGTGAAGAAAAGAACCAATTAATATTCAACTTTGATAAGTCAAGGATAGATGTTTTAAGTCCTAGAGTTACCACTGGAAAAAAAAAAAAAAAAAACAGAAAAGAGTGTATGACTTCCAAATTAATGTATTGGGAAAAGATATAATAAGCACATTCAATCAATCCAAAAAAAGGCAAAAATGGAGAGAAAAAGGAACACAGACAGATGGATACATTGTAAAAGCTCATAGTAAAATGGAAGATTTAAATGCAAATATATCAATTACATTAAACCCAAATAGAATAAATGTACCAATTAAAAGACAGATTGTCAGGATAAAATTTTAAAATTGTTATATTCTGTTTAAAAGACTTTTTTTAAATATAATGACAAGAAAGATTAAAAATAAAAGATTGAAAAAAATACATACCATAAGACTACTAACCAAAATAAATCTGGCTTAGTTACACTAATTAGACAAAGTAGACTAAGACAGAGAGATACTACAGAATGTTGGAAGTTTGATTTCACTAGATGGAACAAATTCTAAAGTAGATGTACCTAATAACATAACTGCAAAATATATAAAGCAAAAATTGACAGAACTGAAAGAAAAAATAGAAAAATCCATAATGATGGTGGGAGGTTTTAACACAACTATCGTTAACTTATGGAGCAGGAGAAAAAATCAGTAATGGTATAGAATATGGAAACAAATTATAAATTGAAACTATATATCTGTATAAAAAGCTACAACCAACCATCTCAGAATATATATTCTTTGTATTTCTGAAATGTTTATAACCATTTATCATGATCTGGGCCATACAGAAAATCTCAAAAGTTCAAAGGAAGGATTGAAATCATACAAGTTTTTTTCTCTGCCAACAAAGCAAAAAAGCTCAAGTTTAAAACTAGAAAATGTCCAAACACATTCCATAGGTTAAAAAATAAATCATAACGAAAATTAGAAAATAACTCTTAAGAATGAAGATGAATATATTACACACTAAAACTTGAGTAAAGCAGCTAAAGCTATGATTGGAAGGGGATCTGTAGTTTTAAATGCACATATTTGAAAATAAGAAAGCTGAAACAATCAATGATCTCAAACTATTTCAAGACATAGGAAAATGACAACACATACAACCCAAAGAAAGCAGAAGAAAGAAAATAAAAAGGATGAGAACAGCAATTACGAAACGGAAAACAAAAATATAGGCAAGAGGATCAACAAATAAAATAAAGACTGTTAGAAGTAAATGCTTATTCTCTGGTATTGCCAAGAAGAATTACCACTCAGACAATAAGTTTTCTCAGCAAGGCAATTTTACTTTCCGCAGAAAGGGCAGTCAATCTTGCCACAGGAGTGCAATAAACAAAGGAAAGGTGGAAATATTTATCCTTTATATAGCTGGATTCCTATTGCTATGTCCTGCACCCATTGGCTGGAGCTGGACTTCAAAGTCTAAACTAGACCTGAGTGGCTAGCACCTTAAAACTTTCTTAAATAGGTAAGGAGCAGGAAAGAACAAAGAAAAGAGGAAGTTACTTAGAAAAGACTTGACCTACCTAAATAAGGAAAGGTATGCATTACAAGTTAAGACCTGCCTGGGCCTGCCTAGGCATGTCTGCTAAGAAGCAAATAGAGTCAGGCTTCTTAATGCTAGAGAGCATAGGGGCAGGATATGCTTCATTTGAGGAAGATCTTTGCTATATCCTTCAAAGACTAATAAAATTAAATTCATTGGCAAGACTATAAAAGAATAAAAGAAAGAAAAATCACTACAAATCCATTTTAAGAATGAAATGTGGAGTATCACTGCAGATTCTGTAGGCCCTAAGATGATAAAAGGATGGAAAATAATATCTTTATGTTAATATATTTCAAACTTTAGATGTAGGTCCAGCTCCCTTGCCCTGCAGAACAAACTCTTCTGAGTAATTTACCCTCCAGAGCTGCCAAAGGATAAGCAATGGCTGAGATTCACCTCAGATCTTATCTTTGCTGTGCTCCTTTCTGTCTTCTACTTCCCTGTCTTGGTTCTCTCACTTCCTTTTTGGATTCCACTGGAATAAATCACTTGGATATGAATCTTCATCTCAGGTCTTCTTAGAACCCAACCCAAAAAACTTATAAAACTATGTGCATGTCAAAACATTAATTTAAAAAAACTACAGTCACTCAAAAATGATAAAATATTAACATGAGTTACTTCTGGTGGTGGGTATACATGAGTTTGTTATACTAGTCTCTGAAATTTTATCTTTCTGTATTTTCTAAATAAAACAACAAAGGAAAGATGTGTATCAGAAGAATTTCTGAGAGGTTCAAGCAATGAAAGCAAGTGACCTGCAAGGGGAAAGGTCTGCCTTCTCCACAGAATGCCAGAACACAAGGAAGCAGTGCCTACAAAATCCCACAAGAAAAAAATCACCCAAGAATATTACACCTGCCTAAGCACTATTCAAGAATAAAAGTGCCTCATCATTATTAAAACCTTTGTGCATCAGAGGACACTATTAACAGAGTGAAAGGGTAATCCACAGAATGGGAAAACTATTTGAAAATAATATATCTGACAAGGGGTTAATATCCAGAATATACAATGAACTCTTACAATTTAGCAACAACAACAAAAAGAAAAAGCCCAGTTAAAAATTGGTCAAAAGACATGAATAGATATTTCTTCAAAGAAGACACATAAATGGTCAATAGCAGATTAAAAGGTGTTCAACATCACAAATCATTAGGGAAATGCAAATGAAATACCACTTCATACCCATTAGGGAAATGTAAATGAGATACCTCTTCATACCCATTAGGATGACTATTATAAAACAAACAAACAGGAAAAAAATTAACTGTTAGTGTGTGATATGGTTTGGCTGTGTCCTCACCCAAATCTTGAATTGTAGCTCCAATAATTCCCATGTATTGTGGGAGGGAATGGGTGGGGGTTAATTTAATCATGAGAGCAGGCCTTTCTTGGGCTGTTCTCATGATAGTGAATAAGTATCACAACATCTGATGGTTTTATAAAGGGGAGTTTCCCTGCACAAATTCTCTCTTTGCCTGCTATCATGCAAGATGTCCTTTTGCTCTTCCTTCCTCTTCCACCATAATTGTAAGGCCTCCCCAGCCATGTGAAACTGTGAGTCAATTAAACTTTTTTCTTTATAAATTACCCAGTCTTGGGTATGTTTTTATCAGAAGTGTGAAAACAGACTAATTCAGTATATTGGTACTGGTAGAGTAGGGTGCTGCTGTAAAGATACCTGAAAATGTAGATGTGACTTTGGAACTGGGTAATAGGCTGAGGTTGGAACAGTTTGGAGGGCTCAGAAGACCAGAAAATGCAGGAAAGTTTGGAACTTCCTAGAGACTTGTTGAATGGCTTTGACCAAGATGTTGATAATGACATGGACAGTAAAATCCAGGCTGACATGGTCTCAAGATAGGGATGAGGAACTTGTTGGGAACTAGAGCAAAGATGACTCTTGCTATGCTTTAGCAAAGAGACTGGCAGCATTTTGCACCTGCCCTAAAGATTTGTGGAATTTGAACTTGAGGGAGATGATTTAGGGTATCTGGCAGAAGAAGTTTCTAAGTAGCAAAGCATTCAAGAAGTTACTTGAATGCTGTTAAAAGCATTCAGTTTTAAAATGAAAACAGAGCATAAAAGTTCAGAAAATTTGCAGCTGAGATGTGATAGAAAAGAAAAACCCATTTTCTGAGGAGAAATTCAAGCCAGCTGCAGAAATTTGCATAAGTAACAAGGAGCCAAATGTTAGTCACCAAGACAATGGAGAAAATGTCTCCAGGGCCTGTCAGAGACCTTTGTGGCAGCCAGGCCCAGAGGACTAGAAGGAAAACGTTGTTTCATGAGCAAGAGCCCAGGACACCACACTGCTATGTGCAGCCTAGGAACTTGGTGCCCTGCATCTCAGCCACTCTAGACGTGACTAAAAGTGGCCAAGGTACAGCTCGGGCCATGGCGTCAGAGGGTGAAAGCCCAAAGCCTTGGCAGCTGCCACATGGTGTTGAGCCTGTGAGTGCACAGGAGTCAAGAATTGAGCTTTGGGAACTTCCACATAGATTTCAGAGGATGTATGTAAATACCTGGATGTGCATGCAAATGTTTGCTGCAGGGGCAGAGCCCTCATGGAGAACCTCTGCTAGGACAGTGTGGAAGGGGAAATTGGGGTGTGAGCCCCCACACAGAGTCACCACTGAGGTGCTGCCTAGCGGAGCTTTGAGAAGATGGCCTCCTTCTTCCAGACCCCAGAATGGTAGATCCACCAACAGCCTGCACCGTGCACCTGGAAAAGCTACAAACACTCAATACCAGCTTGTGAAAGCAGCCAGGAAGGGAACTGTACCCTCAAAAGCCACAGGGGCAGAGCTCCCCGAGGCCATGGGAGCCCACCTCTTGCATCGGAGTGACCTGGATGTGAGAGATGGAGTCAAAGGAGATCATTTTGAAGCTTTAAGATTTGACTGTCCCACTGGATTTCTGACTTTTATAGGGCCTGTAGCCCCTTTGTTTTGGTCAATTTCTCCCATTTGGAATGGTATATTTACCCAATACCTGTACCTCCATTGTATCTAGGGAGTAACTAACTTGCTTTTGATTTTACAGGCTCATGGGCAGAAGGGACTTGCCTTGTCTCAGATAAGACTTTGGACTGTGGACTTTTGAGTTAATGCTGAAATGAGTTAAGACGTGGGAGACTTCTGGGAAGGCATGCTTGGTTCTGAAATGTGAGGACATGAGATTTGGGAGGGTCCAGGGATGGAATGATATGGTTTGGCAGCATCCACACCCAAATCTCAAATCGCAGCTCCCGTAATTCCCACGTGTCATTGGAGGGACCCAGTGGGAGATAATTTAATCATGAGGGCAAGTCTTTCTTTTGCTGTTCTCATTATAGTGAATAAGTCTCACAACATCTGATGGTTTTATAAAGGGTAGTTCTCCTGCACAAATAATCTCTTTGCCGGCCACCATGTAAGACATCTCTTTTCTTTTCCTTTGTCTTCTGCCATGATTATAAGGCCTCCCCAGCCATGTGAGCCAATTAAATCTCTTTCCTTTATAAATTACTCAGTCTTGGGCATGAATTTTTCAGCAGTGTGAAAATGGACTAATACAGTGAGGATGTGAAGAAATTAGAACGTGTGTTCATGGCTGGTGGGAATATAAAATGGTGCAATCACTGTGGAAAACATTATGGTAGTTCCTCAGAGAGTTTGATGTATTACCAAACATTGATGTATTACTAAAAAAATTGCTGGATTATATGATCTAGCAATTCCATTTCTGTGTATATACCAAAAATAATTGAAAGCAGGGTGCCAGGCACAGTGGCTCATGCCTGTAATCCCAGCACTTTGGGAGGCCAAGGCAGGCAGATCACCTGAGGTCAGGAGTTAGAGAGCAGCATGGCCAACATGGCACAACCCTGTCTCTACTAAAAATACAAAAATTAGCTGGATGTGGTGGTGGGCACCCATAGTCCCAGCTATTTAGGAGGCTGAGGCATGAGAGTCACTTGAACCTGGAAGGCAGAGGTTGCAGTGAGCTGAGATCACGCCACAGCACTCCAGCCTGGGTGAGAGATTAAGACTGTCTCAAAAAAAAAAAAAAAAAAAATGAAAGCAGGGACTCAAACAAATGTTTGTACCACTATGTTGATAACAGCAGTATTCATAAAATCCTAAAGGAGCAGACAACCCAAATGTCCACTGGCAAATAAGTAGAGAAGCAAAATATAGTATATACATGTAATGGAATATTATTCAGCTTGAGAAAAGAACGAAATTCTGGCACAGGCTACAACATGGATGAATTTAAAGACACTAAGCTAAGTGAAATAAGTGACACAAAATGATATATATTGTATGATTCCACTTATGAAGTGCCTAGGGTAGTCAAAATCACAGAGACAGAAAGTAGAATGGCAGTTGCCAGGGACCAGGGGAGGAGAGAACAGGAGGTTATTTAATGGGTACAGTAGGTTCAGTTTTGGAAGAGGAAATAAAGTTCTAAAGATGGATGGTGGTGATGGTTGCACAACAATGTGAATGTACTTGATGCCACTAAACTTACACTTAAAAATGGTCACAATGGCAAATGTTAAACAATGTATATTTTACCACAATAATTTTTAAAAAGAGTACAGGCAACACCAAGGTTTTCAAATGTAAAAAAAAAAAAACCTGGAAAACTCAGGAAATAGAGCCTTTCTCGAAAAGGTTGATGATGAAATCCAACTAGCTACGAAATGAGCCAAAATTTTAAAAACAGGATTATAGAAGTCATGTAAAAGGAATGGTGGTGAGCATTTAATCCATTTAAACATTAAATAACAACAGGAAATTAATTAATATTGAATAAACAACAGGAAAATTAGTGTTGTAGAATATATACTACATAAATTGGCATATATAATAACATAACTAATATAAAACTGGAAGGTAAATGGAAGAAAGTTGTAAGGAAATCAAGTACCATTGACTGAAATTTAAATATTAAATATTAAAACATAGTAATGGCAATCTCCTAATCTTTTCTGATATACTTAGAGATATCATTAAGGAAATAATTAATTCTGCTGTAATTAAACATTCATCTCAAGCTTAGCAAATCATTCAGTTGTACTTCATTACCTTATCATCTATTAAATTCACATAAAATTAAGTATTTTTAATTTAAAATGGCATGCATTATGTGACGGCATTTCTATAGTACTATGCCTATTTATTTATCTTATCCAAAAACCCGTTTTGGGTGTGTGTATGAAAATGCTTAGAATGCTATTTACCACACATGACCACTAGTTATTTCTAGAAAGTAGGATGTAGGGTGCTTTGTAGTTTTCTTTTCCAAACTGCTGGATTTTTAAAACAACGTCTAACATTTTGAAAATTTTAATTATTCTGACAAATAAATCAATCCAACCTGGGTGTAAAGAAGTCATCTCACTGTGCCTTCAAAACCAAAGGCCCAAATCTGGGTCTCTCCAGTGAATGCTTGCCAAGAAGCCCGTCTTGGTGGCTGGTATTCCTGTGAGCATATTTATGGAAACTGCCTCAGGGCATCCCAAGGCAGATAGAACAAGGCAGTCAGATGCTACAGATTATTAACTTCCAGCCTCACATATTTCAACAAATGTTCTACAATGGTGCTTTTCTGTCAGACAGTTTTGTCCCCCAGGAAACATTTTGAGATTCCTGGAGACATTTATGGTTGTTGCAGTCTAGGAGAGGGAGGTGCTATGGGCATTCAGTGGGTGGAGGCCAGACATGCAGTGCCCAGGACAGCCCCCACCACAAAGAATACCTGACCCAAAATGTCAACAGTGGTGAGGAGGAGAAACCTGTTCTAGAGGATGCGGGTCCACACAACCAAACCTCTTTACTCTCATGATGACTTATGAAGACAAAAATCCTTTCTAAATCATTATGACAACCACATGTTGTTAAAATCCTCAACCTTCAGGTAAAGTTATAACAATGCAAACTGTTTCACTTTTGTTTATCACATTAGAGCAAAATAGTACTCCACATAGATGTAATGCTTTTTCATCCCTTCCAAGCAGGTTCCTATAGATCACTTTATATATTTTCTGGCCTTCCATTTACTACCACAAAATAACCATAGAGAGCTCTTAATTTCAACATACACCAAATCATAATCAAAGCACTTATAGTTAACAATCCACAGTGGGCTTCTCTTTCCAAGAAAAAAAAAAAGCATAGTCTTTCAAGTTTAATGGTATCAAGTGTTTAAAAAAATTCTTTTTGACTTTTCTTAGTGATTTACTTCCATCCATGGTTAGCCATTTCACATAGAAAAACACAGGTTTGTGCCAATGACTCATCAAGAATATTACCCAGACCACATTTTAGGGGCACAGGCTTTAAATAAACTCCCACAAGAAATATTATTTGACAGCTACTAAAGTAAGTAATGAAAGAAGCCAGTGCATTGCTTCTATCTCATACTTTTCCTTCTGGGATGGCAGTCTGCAGGCTGTGGGCCACCTTCGAGGGTTGTGTTGCCCCAGGTGAAAAGAGAAAACTGGGACAGAGAATTCTGCACACCTGAGACCAGTGGCACAAAGAATGGAAAAGCTGACAGCAAAATCCAATTCCTTGATTAAAAATGGTAGGCGATTATCCCTGGTTAGGTAACAATGGTTTTATGTAGATGACTTCTGCATGGTTCAAACCCTAACCATTCAGACTATTTACTTCAGAGAGGTAGCCAGGGTTTTGCAAGTTAAGCAAAGTTAGAAGTCACTTACCCACTCAACAGCATTCACCAAACCCCGTTTAGTAGCTGCCCTCAAAAAAGGTTAATCTCACTGGAAGACAAAGGAAAGCTCATGATTGCAAGCTGGCAATAGGTGCTGAAGGAACAACTACTCCTCAGCCTGGGAAGTCAGGGCCTAGTTCTCAGGGAAGGTGTCAGTTGAGCTGAATCTTGATGGATGAGAGTTGAACAAACCTAAGGGTGAGCATATGAGCAATCACTATAATTTTGGCAGAGGAAAACAGAGGAAATGTTTGTGTAAACTTCAGTGGGTTGTAAACAGAATTATCAAAGAAATATAGTAACTTCTATAGAGCTGTGTCATCTAAGTTACATTTTAACCTACTTTCACAATATCACCTTAAACTTACACTAGCCACATTTCAAGCACTTGTTATGCACATGTTAATTATTCTGACAATTAATCCAACCTGGGTGTAAAGAAGTCATATGCTATATGGTTACTGTATTAGATATTGCAAACATAGGAAATTTCCATAATTACAGAAATTTATAATAGACATTAGAAAGAGGTAAATAATTTGGAAATATGGTCACAAAGTTGAAAGCAAAGTCACAGACTTTCTTGGGAAAGAAAGTCTGTGTGTGTGTGTGCATAAACACACATGCACATTCACTTTACATATGGATGTAAAAGAGAACTACACATTAATCATTTATTTGATTTGATCATATATCTCATAAATTTTAATAATATCTAGTATGAGATTTTTTTAAAACAGAATTCAAACTTCCAAAATCACCACAGAGAATAAATTCAAGCAATTTTGGTCTATTATACCAAAGTATCAAAAATAAAGAAAATGCTAAGGCCATACCAAAAAATATGAACATGATAAAGAAATAAACTGAAAATAACAGAAGAAGAAATATAAACCAAATAGGGCATCTTCTCTTCTTAGCACTTTAATTTCTTTGTCTTCTACACCACTGATTCAATTTTCCACAAAGTCAATTTTACTCTTCATTCTCTTTTCTTCTGATTTTGTAGTTTTCATAAAACTCAATATTTTCTTCAACTGCACCAGTAGCCAAAGCAAATGGTATTTAAAATGTATTGTTTCCTGTAATAAATTGCCTTCTAAATATTTTCTCTTTACCTCTTTAGGGTATAGGCTGTTGTTATAATGCAGAATCTTTTCACATTTCTCATGCTACTATTGGTGATTTTCACTCCTTGTCAAAGAGCAATCTATTTTAGACTGGTGTTTGCCCCCCAAAATATTGTTGGTGGATTCTCGTTGGGTGGACAAATTTTTACCCCTTACTTGAACACTATGGGAAATTTCTTTACACCTGGGGTCAGGAGATGAATGAAGAGTAGGTAGTGAATCAAGATGAAAGTAATTCTGTAAAGAGGATGTCACCTCTGCAGTACCTCCTCTGCATTTATTAAAGATGCTGCATCAAAGAGTTAGGTTTCTATATTAAGATTTCTGTTCATTCCAGTCACCACATCTCTATACCATATACACCGAATTTCCTGGCACAGCTGCCTACCTTCTTGGAAAGGACACAAACACATTGGGAAAAAATTACATCAGAAAAAAGCACCAACACCCACAGGTTTATGTTTGGTTTGCACCTCTTAAGCTTGACTTACTTGGATCATGAGCTTCCAAATATTGTTGACCCAGAGTAGCCAACAAAGTTCTAGGAAGAATTATGTTGAATTCTCTATGATTTGAGACTTAATTTCAAGGCCACTATTAATTTGGGCTCTGCTTCTAACCTAGAAAATGACCTCCAACACTTGGTTTAGTCAGTATATTGGTTTTCCTTTTTGTCCATAATAATATAAAAGGACAAAATTTTAATAACGTTGCAATTATATTCATCAATGACTCAAAGCTGTAATTCATCCTCACCTTGTTAACTTAGTCCACTGAGTTTTCATTCTTCGATTTTCAACTCAATTGTTATTTCCTCAAAGAAGCTTTACCTGGCTTCAGTAATTACAGAACAAACCATGTGACTGACTGATTAATGTCCATCTCATGAACTAGACTATAAGCTCCATAAAATCTGGGATTTGGTCTTGTTTTACCTACTAGTGTGTCTCTAGCAATCAGCATTGTAACTGGCATACAAGAGGGACTTAATAAAAATATTTACTAAATGAATACATGAATTAATAATTTCGTTAATGAACAAATGCATAGAGTTAATACTTTCATTAATAAATGAAGGAAAGGTCATGTTTCCAGTCAATCAGTCAAGGAAGTAAAATGTCTCCCCCATGGAAAAATATGTCTGCGAACCATTTTGAAAAAGAAGGGGACTAGAGTTCTGATCTTCTGATCAGTGATCTTTTTTATTTATTATCTTATTGTTTTGTTTTTCCCTAAATTATCTGCTAATTATGGGCATGACACCAAGCTATGACATAAAACTTACAAGAGAAAAAGAAATATATTTTACTTAAGCCCTCAACAAATATGGGCTCAAACTGGTTCATGTCTTTACTGCCAGTGTTAATCTTGTTTATTATTTAAGTAGAAGCTTAGGTGAAGACATTCCATCTCTGTGCAATAAGGAAAGCTAATTCTATATTCTAGGTAGCTTTGTTGAGTTACCAGATATGCTGTAATTGATTAAGAAACAAAACCCTTAGGCTTGTAATAGCTGATACATGACTCTGGTTCAGCTTGACTCCATAATCCATTGGCTTCAAATTTTGTGTAGAAATATGGAGATTTGCAAGGCGATAAGAGTGGAGGAATCAGTTAATAAACAAACATCCAAAATAAAGTTTCCAGAAGTCTGATTTCACACTACACTACTAGTCTTCAACATCTTTCAATGAGCACACCATTGAAGGAACACAAATGAACAGATCACTTTAACGCAGAACCACAAAGCGTTACATCTAGAAAGGGACTTTTGGGCTTATCGTATTTACAGATGGCAAAACCAAGGTTCAAAAGGAAGAGCTACACAGTCAAGTCAGTGACAAAGAGCTTGGATGAGAACTCAGTTATTTCAGCTTGCAACCCAAGACTCTTCACTAACCACTCTATTAGCTTTCCTGAATTATTAGTCTACAACCATCTTCTTGCCTTGGACCTCCTGTCACGACTATTCACCCTCTACATCTAAGCCAGATGTATCCCTTTAAAACATAATTTCAACCTGTAATACCTCGCCACTGCTCAGACCATTTAGTGTTTTCCTAATGTCCACACGACAAAGTTCAGAGTCCTTAGAAGGTGGAGACTCAAGACTCTCCACCTTCTGCCTCCTACCAACACTTCCAACATCACTTCCTGCTGCACTTTCACGTGTAACAGCCACTGCAGTCCAACTGTCCATCACAGCTCATCAGAACAGTTCTGCATACATTTGTTTATGCCATTCTTCCTATGGCAACTGGTAGACAGCTGCCCAGAATTCCCATCAATGAAGCTCTTGTTGCCTTAGCTGCAAGTGTGTACTCTCAAACCACCTTCAGCCATCAGTCTTTTCTGAGGTTGACCTAGTTGCAGGAAAGCATCTCTTTTAGGGTCATATCCCTGCCCAGGGGAAAACTTAAAAGTTAACCTTGGAGAATGTTCTTCAGCCAGAGTCACTTCCACAACTGCCCTGCAATGGTAAGAGAGGCACAGCATCCAGTCCTTCTCTCACACTTGCGGACACATTCAATGACTCACAAAAGCAAAGGTTTAAAGGCCTGGCCAGCTAAGTCCAACTTGGGACAACTGTGAATGCCAGTCTTGTTTAGTTTCCTGTGGGGTGGGCCAAGGCTTTCTTTGGGTCTGCATTTCAGTTTGACACCTCCCACTACTCACCCTGCTTCATTCTCTTCCTTCCATGAGTGTCAATCCCAAGGAAACTCCCAAGGAACCATCTTGCACGCTCATCTCCTCTCAGAGTCTGCTCCCTGGAAAACCCAGGATGCAACACTCCCGGCCCCAGAATGCCGGCTCCCACTGTCTTTCAAGGTCTACTCCACAGGTCACTCCTCTTTAGAAGTCCTGCAGCACATACGGATCAGTTCACTTATTTTACATGAATATGAACCACCTCATACCAGTAATTCCTTCTTAGGTGTGTGAAGTCACAAATGCATGCTGTGTTTCTTTTTTTCTTTCCTTCCTTCTTTTCTTGTGTGTATGGGGGTTTTTTGTTGTTGTTTTGTTTCTTTTGAGACAGGGTCTTGCTCTATCACCTAGGCTGTAGCACAGTGGCACAATCTCAGCTCGTTGCAGCCTTGACCTCTCAGAGTAAAGCAATTCTCCCACTTCAGCTTCCAACTAGCTTGGACTACAGGTGCACACCACCATGCCTGGCTATTTTTTGTGTATTTTTTTTTTAGAGACAGGGTTTCACCATGTTGTCCAGGCTGGTCTCAAACTCCTAAGCTCAAGTGATCCTCCCACCTTGGACTCCCAGAGTATAGAGATTTACAGGTATGAGCCACCATGGCCAACCTGCCCACTGTGTTTGTATCCCTACTAACTAGCACCATGCCATTGGTACAGTGAGGGATCAATGAAGGATGACAATGTTGATAATGAAGATGTAACCAATCTTGAATCAACAATCCATTTCAACTAATATGTCATTCTTCTTTCCCTGTTAGACTATAGTTGCCTAAGGGCAGAGTACTGCTATCCCCACACACTCCTTGTAAGTGGCACGGAAGAAAGGAGTAGTATACTTTTGATGTGCTACATCCTTTAGAATGAATGAGAATAAGCTTTATTTGTATTCCCAAACATGGGATTGGAGGTGAAGACAGAAAAGAGAAGGAATGTTTTCTTTAAGGGGAATGACATATGAAGAATGTTGTACAAGGTCTCTCTTCCATGCCAACAAGACTCCAGGAGATGCCAAGCAGACACTTGCTGAGAGCTCCACTCTGGTGCCAGGGAGTCTGGACCTGCCAGAGCTCATGGCTGCTCTGCCCTGAGCTGCCCTCGTCCATCTAGGATGACCCACGTTCTGCAATAGGAGCCACTTCTCCATCCTTAAACAGCCAAGCAAAACTGTTCCTTTTGTTTCCTTCTCACAGAGAGCAATGGATGTTTGGGAGACATCAATTTGTCTTAATTTAAAAAAAAAACTGGATCACAGTCACTCTTATGAAGTAGACAACAAGTAAACAAGAACCTACAATGAACAGTTAGAGCCAAATCTTGAATTTCATGACATGTGAACATGGTCTGAAAAGGAAAGAGAAATACTCTCGTGTCCTCCAGGGGAACACTTAAAAGCTGACCTTAGAGAATATCCTTCAGCCAGGGCACAAGGTCACTTCCACTACTGCTCTGAAATGGTGAGAAGAACAGTGTCCAAGCCTTCTCTCACACTTGTGGACAGATCTGGCTGGGTACCTGAGAGAAAATCTAACAAATGGGAAATGGAAAAACTGACTGAAACCATTTCTCCTGCCAGAGCAGAAACTGGCCAAAGTGGGGACACTACTACTGCCTTGTGGTGCCAAATAATGAAAAGTTGTTTCAACACTCTTTCCAAGTGAGCAAAGAGAAAGTGAAAGATGAGCAGCAGAGGAAAGCAAAACAGGAACAGGATGCAAGTGTATGAATCAGGGGGCAGCAGACCTCAGGAATGGCCAGAACTGGCTCTCAGCTAACTAGGACTTTAGAGACCTGCAGCAAGAGGGCAGCCCAACACTTCCTTATCTAACCTAACTTCCAGATGACACCTACACCATATCATCTGGACAGCCTTCTTTTAAACTTCATCTAACTCATCACTTCTGTTAGTCTTGGCATTTTCTCAATGTCTACATAGAGGTAAAATATATGAAAGTTCTAAGTTCTAATCGTTTTATTCGCACTACCCCCAGAAAATCCATAGCAAAGTTTTGTCTTACCTTATTGCCTTAGGTAATTGCCATATATTACATTATTGCCTTATATTAGTAGAAACTAAAAAGTATTTATTCCATCAGTTTGATAAGTAAGAAAACTTCTTTTTTTTTTTTTTTTTTTAGAGACAAGGTCTCACTTTGTCACTCAGGCTGGAGTGTCGTGGTGCAATCATAGCTCACTGCAGCCTCAAATTCCTGGGCTCAAACAATCCTCTCACCTCAGCCTCCTAAAGCACTGGGATTAGAGATGTGAGCCACCATGCCTCAAATCAGAAACTACTTCCAACCTGAAGTATGCTGTTTTCACAAGAGACTAGCTCCATCATGTAACTATCATTGTAAGTATCATTAACGTTACCCAATGTCCTTCACAAAATGATCCCAGTTTACCGCAAACTCGTCAGGAACATGAGCAATAGACTTCAGCTGATGTATTAACTCTGTCATTCAAGAGCTGGTGATTTTGATCCAGTTACATATTTAAATATGAACATTTTCATGGGTAAAGAAAATAGATGATTTGTGACAGACGCTAATAGTTAACACCGAATATCCACACTCTCCTTTCTTTTTTGCTAACAGAATCCAAGGCGGCAAATCATAATCGACTATAGCGTTCTCACTTTCCCAGCCTCCATTGCAGTCTGAGTGGCCATGTGAACCAGTTCTGGTCAACGACACCCCTTATGTGTCACTCAGACTGCAAGGGGGCTGGGAAAACTTGTCATTTTCTGTGGGAGCTTCTGGGCAAATACTGCATTCTTGATTAGTAAGACAAAGGGACATAAGCAACTCTATCCCTCTTCTCTCCTTTCTTCCTTGGACTTCAACGTGGTGCTTGAAGCTGCCGTACCATTTTGCAACCACAAGAGGGACAGCCAACCCACTGAGTACAAAGAACAGAGGGAAGGAAGCCTGGATTTTTACAGCACCATTGAGTCACTGTCCCAGGCCTATTTGTTAAAATAACCTTTGGTATGGCATTATGTTCCTTGCAGCTGAAAACACTAATAACTGATAGAGGGTTGTTGTAGAATTAAAGAGGATATTATGTGAAAGTCACTTGGTGATGTACCTGACACAGCTTTCTTTGACTCCAAAGATAGCCTCTTTCCATGACAATGGGCAGTTATGAAATTACATTTATTCATAACATATTTTGTCCAATGGCACTATACAAACCAAGTGTCACTCTACGTACTTTTTGCTTCATTGTATTAACGCAGATAGCTTCATATTGAAACAGAAAATTTTCCTTAACCTCTTCGTGGGTGGGAACTGGAGTGCATGGGCACTAGAACTAGCTAGTTGCTTGGTTGCTGGCAGGGGCGGATTCTACTCACCGGAACCCACTGAGCTCAACCCTTCATGGAAGGAAGAACACAGGCGAGCACTTGCAGGAGCCAGGACAAGTCCTTTTGGGTGCTGGCAGGAGCAAAACTCCATGCAGACTCCACAGCAGTATCTAGGAGGAAGTATCCATGACTCCCAAAGTCCCAGAAGGAGTGTTACAGTCAGCACTCTTTTAGCTTTGCCAGCTTACGTGTTAAACTGCTCAGTGGGCTAACTTTTCATGTGAGGCAGCTGCTCTCCACTAGTGGGGGCAGAGGGTCAGTGTGACAGCCTTTAGCATCCACACTCATGGTACCCAAGCTTTTGTTCGGCATTCAGGAAAAATCAAGTTGCATGAATGAATTGAAAAGTGGTGAATTCAGAGGATTTTACTGCCGATGAAAGTATCTATCATCAGGAAGAGGAGCTGGAAAGGGGATGGAGCAGGAAGGTGATCTTTCCCCAGCTGGACTCCTCTCTGAAGCAATATCATCAAGCCATCCGTCTGAAGTCAAGCTGCTTCTTTCCGATGTTCAGCTGCTTCTCTTCTTCTCTGCTCTCTGCCAGCTGAGCCTGGGGATTTTATGGGCTCACAGTGTGGGGCAGGGCAGGCCATGGGTGGTTGTGGAAAAGGCAACATTTGAGAAGGAAAACAGGAATGCATGTTCTTTGGGCCACAGTTCCAGGTTTGAAGGTGGGGTCCTCGCCAGGGACCCACACTCTTATGCCCAGAATTTCTTTGCTTCCTTTCCTTATGAATATAATAAACAAATACACTCTTTTGACATTACACAAATGGCTTCTCTATAAAGGCATATGTAAGAAATCCCAAACACAACAGTCCTGTTGGCAAAACATTGATTGAAAATTAATGCTCATTGGTGGGGAGGGTAGTAGGAAGATTTGGCCAAAGGATACAAAATTTAAGTTAGGTAGGTAAAACAAATTCAAGAGCTCTATGGTACAACACAGGTGACCATACTTAATAATGATGTATTGGATTCTTGAAAATTGCTAAGAATTTTTAAGTGTTCTCACCATAGAAAAAATGATAAATATGTGCAGTAATCCATATGTTAATTAGTTTTGCCAGTCCACAATAAATGCATATTTCAAAACATCATGTTGTACATGATGAATATATATAATTTTTGCCAATTAAAATTAATTTTTTTAAAGAAAATTAATGCTCAGAGACAACATTTACTTGAGTGTCCATATGGCAATTCTTGCTCATTATAGCAAATGGAGGTAGAAAATTCTACTTTACACCAAGTGAGAATGAGAGAATGATGGACTCTGAAGTATATAAATTTGAACAAAAATATTTTTTGGTGTCCTTGGCAAATATTAAGTCGTGTGTGGTTTTATCTTCCTCTATATAGCAAAGCCTTGCTTTTTCTAGGACTATTAGAATTGACTATGCTATATAAGTGAACTTTCCAAATAAAGAAAATTTGCCTTGAAAAAAAAAAAAAAGATATGTGAGTTAAGGAAATCATTTTTTGTTGCTGACTTCATTATTGGTATAAACATCCATTAGTACACTATATTGAAATGCAGCACTTTAAATATCTTCATCCAATCTCCTCATACACCTGTTGTCTGTTCTCATATCTTCAGGCACAGTGTTAGACTCCAGTTACTCATCTACCCTGTGGCTACTTTCCTCCCCTCCCCAGATATGGCTGACAGAGAAATCAGACAGTCAAATATGTCAAATTTGTAACAAACCTAGATGCTTTTGTACAAGGAAAACAAAATGGTATACTCCCCAAAAGGCAAGGGAAAGCACACTTTCTAAAGCTTTTATTAAAATCAGAAGAAGTAAATGTTAGATTCCTAATTTTGCTCTTTTAAATGCAAGGCAAATGGACAGAGTGAGAGAAGGGATAAAAATGGAATGATGAGGTCACAGACTCTTGCCAAGAGGGGGCTAGTGTACTAAAATTAGGAGGTAAGGGCAGTTACAATACCAGAGAAATTTAAGTCCTAGATATAAGCTGTAACAGAACAGAAAATTCAAAAATCTGGATCACACAGAAACAGGCAAATTAATATTAAAGCTTCTCTGCAAATGCTGATGGAAAGAATAATGAAATTAAAACAATGAGAGAGAAAATAACAGAAGTGGAAATCAAAGAACAATTTTCATTATAATACATAGCCAGTGTTTCCAATTGTAAGAGTGAGAAACTTTTCCAAGCTGAAGTCAGATTTCCAAACACAGACTTAAGAAGGGGACCCCATTTTAGGCAAAATCATTGGAAAGAAACTCTCGCATTAACATAGCAAGGCAAAATTTCTGAAACAGAAAGATTTAGAACTAATCTTACTAGCTTCCAGAGAAGAAAAGCACAAATGATTGCAAACTACAAAACATCATGCTGTCCAAGAATTACTTCATTATTTTTATTGTTTATTCCACTTCATTATTCCTAATTTTGTGAACCTGTATTTTCTCATTTTTTTTTGGTTGGACTAATTACAAGTTTATCCATTTTGTTACTGTTGTTCCCAAATGACTAGGTTTAAATTTAGGCTTTTGAAAGCTTTAACACTTCTAATTAATTAATTCTGATTTGGTTTATATTAATTTTTTTCTTCTGAATTCCTTTAGGTATATTTTGTTTTTCTGATGTCATAAGTTGAAAGCTTAGTTCTTTTCTATTCATTCTTTAATTGGAAGTTTTCCCTAATTAAAGCTCAGGCTGTAGTCAACTTAGGACTTATGTTAACCTGTTAAACACAAGTTTAACATAAGGCTGTTTGAAATTTTTCATTTTCATGGTTTTCTGAATAACTTATAATCACACATTTTATTTTACCTTTGATTCAATACTGTTGGCTTAGGAGAGAGGTTTATTTCAATTTACAGATGGCTAGATTTATTTAATTGCTACTTTTGTTATACATTTCTAATTTTTTTGTATTAATATAAAATTATAGTATATATCTCTTATATGAGAAATTTGCTGATTTTTCCTTGTGAATTAACATATAGTAAATTTTTTCAAACTTTCCCATGGCCTTTTTAAAAGAAGTCATATTATCTACTTGGAAAGCAGAGAGTTCAATATACATTTACCAGACCAACCGTATTGAATATATACATATTTTGAGACAGGGTCTCACTTTGTCATCCAGGCTGAATGCAGTGGCATGATCATGGCTCACTGCAGCCTCAAACTCCTGGGCTCAAGCAATCCTCCCACCTCAGCCTCCCAAGTAGCTTAGCTAATTTTTTATTTTGTTTGTAGATAAGGGGTCTAGCTATGTTGCCCAGGCTGGTCTCAAACTCCTAGATGGAAGTGATCCTTGCCTCAGCCTCCCAAAGTGCTGGGATTATAGGCATGAGTCACCACACCTGGCCGAATATATCCTGATTTATATCCACCTTGCTGATCTCACCTTATGATTTTTGAGTTGGTTTTCTTAAATGTTTAGATTGATCATAATTTCTTCAAATAATTACAGTTTTATATCTTCCTTTACAGTCTTAATACCACTTACTTCTTTCTCCTTTCTTTTTGTATTGGCTATGTATTTCACTTTAATATTAGGATTATTATATAATTTCATTATGTCTTTCCTCATTTCAATGAAATGTTTCAATACTAAGTATGCTGCTATTAGATAATATTTATTAGGAAATTTTTTTCCTTATAGTCCTCAAGCATTAAAAAAATTTAGTAGTATTCTGTGTTGAATTTCCTCATGTATCTTCATGACAGCTGTTGAGATAATTCCACAATCAGTTAATGACTTTTTTAATATGTTAAAGACTGAAGTTTAAACCATTCTTCTATTCCCAGGAAAAAACTACACTTGGTGAAGATGTAGTAACCTAAAAAGACAAAACACTCTATGGGGTTTCATCTATTAATATTTATCAATATAATATTTAGTGTATTATAATCAACATATTAATTTATTGCTATTTATTAATATATTTAGAGTTTGAGCATTTGATCCATGAGATTAGAGTATAATTTTATTTTTCTGTGCTATCTTTGATGTTTCAGTATCTATATGATTTCCAGGCTTCTGGAAAGCTTTCTATCTCTTTCTATGTTCCAGAAAAGTTAGTATTATATAGGAAATACATGTTCTCTTGAATGCCTGTTAGAATTCACATAGAAAAATATATGTTGGCCTGGTGTCTTTCTAAGGAATAAACAGCTGACTGCCTTTTCAACTTTTTCTACAGATATTGGTTTACTCAGTTTTTCTATATTTTTTAGGAATTTGGATTTTATTTTAAAAGTATTCATTGTGTCTAATTATTCAATTCTGTTATTATAAATTTATACAAAGTAACTGCTCATAATTTATAATCCTTTTTATATCATGTGACGAATTAGAATTTGTCTCTGATATTTATTCATGTCTTTTTATTATTTGTGTCAGACTTGCCAAAAGTTGTTATACTGTATTGGTCTTCTTAAAGGAAGAGCTTTTTGCTATACTGATGAGGTATACCAGTTTTGTGGATCTTACTCTATTGCATCATTTTTATTCTTATCTTTATTTCTCTTTGTGTTATTTTGTTGTCTTTTACTCTTTTTTGCTTCAATGTGTTCATTTATTTTTATTTTCAATTTTCTCTCTTTAAGTTGATAAAGTTTTCTCTTAGTACTGCTTCAGCAAAACCCAATGAGTTTTGATACATACACAGTTCTCTTAAATCTTTCAAGTTTCCAAATAATTGGTGATTTTAGTTTGGATTCTTCTTTCAACCCAAAAAAGGTGTTTTTAAATTCCAAATGGATAGATTTGATGTGATTTGAGTACTTTTTGGTGGTAAATGTATAATTTTATTGCACTAAGGTTGAAAAAAATAAACTATATGATTTCTGGGTTTGGGGATTTATTGAGTTTTTTTGTGTACTAATGCTTAATCAATATTTGTAAGTGTTCCATGATTGTTTAAGATGAGCATGTATTATCTGTGGAAAATCAAGAAGCCCTGTGCACTGGTCAGCCAGCTTGCAAATTCAGTCCAAGACGAGGTCAGTGATGCCAATGGTGTAGTACCCACCAACATAGTTGTTGGCATAGCTATTCCTTACTTGTGATGCAATTCTCAGGGTTGAAGAGCTGGCAATAGGTGTCAGTGTGAACTCTGTCAATAGCCATGGGTTTCAGGTCTACAAACACTGCCCTGGGTACCTGCTTGCCAGTACCCATCTCACTGAAGAAGGTGCTGAAGGATGTGTCTTCTCCCCTGCTGGTCTTGTCACTGGCATCTGGTTATCAGGCTGCATGTTGTGTTCGAGGCAATAAAACTCCCAGCAGGCATTGCCAATCTGGACACCAGCCTGGCCAATGTAGATTGAGATGTACTCATGCATCATGGGGACTTGTAGGGCTCCTTGGCACTGGAAGGGGCGAAGGGATGGTGACAAGGATCTCCCACTAACAGACCAAGGAGTCCAGGGTAGAAGTAATCTGTGACTATTTTTTAATAGTACAGGTTGAGCATTCCTTATCCAGAATGCTTAGAACCAGAACTGTTGTGAATTTCAGACTTTTTTTTTTTTTGGATTTTGAAATAGTTTCATATACATAATAAGATATCTTGAGGATGACACCCAATCTAAACATGAAATTCATTTGTGCTTCATATACATCTTATAAATATAGGCTGAATGTAATTTTTTACAATATTTGAAATAATTTTGTGTATAAAACAAAGTTTTGACTGTTTTGACTGTGACCCCTCACATGATGTCAGGTGTGGAATTTTCCATTGTGGCATCATGTCAATGTACAAAAAGTTTCAGGGTGCTCAACCTGTATGAAATGCAAGAATATTTTATTCAGATTGATATGTTTGGCCCTAAATTCTATTTTTCTAGTGCTAATATTGCTCTACAATCTTTCTTTTAGTTTACACTTGCTTGATTCATGTTTTACCATCCATTTATTTTCCATCCTTCTGTGTGATTTTATGTGTCCCCTTATAAAAAGCATTTGCTATTATTTTTTAAACATACTTCAGAATCTGCATTTTTATGAAGACATTTAACTCATATACATCTACTGTAATTTGAGATAGATTTTTCTGCTATCTCATTTTGTTTTCCTTTTATCACACTTTATGTCTAGTTTCTTGTTTTTTTAATCTTGCGTTTTGGTGAAATGATCACATTTTATTTTTTTCTTGTGGACTGGAAGTAATAACTCATTTCACTCTTCATTTTTTTAAATGTGGAGTCCTGCTCTGTCACCCAGGCTGGAGTGCAGTGGCACAATATTGGCTCACTGCAACCTCCACCTCACTTGAACCTCCACCTGGGTTCAAGAGATTCTCTTGCCTCGGCCTCACAAGTAGCTAGAATTACAAGTGCCCACCACGTCACCATGCCTGGCTAATTTTTTTGTATTTTTAATAGAAATGGGATTTCACCATTTTGGCCAGGCTGGTCTCGAACTCCTGACCTCCAGTGATCCGCCTGCCTCAGTCTCCCAAAGTGCTGGGATTACAGTCATGAGCCACCATGTCTGGACTCTTATTTCATTTTTCTAACATACATATTTAATAAAATTTAACAATTTTATAATTAAATAAATTAAACAAATGTCTTCTCTGTGTCTAGAGTAATGAGTATCTATAGCCTTGCCACAAACAAAAGAAACAGAGTCTTAACAAATCTTCACAGAATTTTAGGAGGTTCAAAATAAGGTATACTGCCATCTAATTTAAAAAGTTTAAGTGACATACATGCAAATATATGCTAATTTGCTTATATATACATATCTCTAAAAAGAGACCCAAGAACTAATAACATTGGCTTCCTCTGAGGAGAAATCTACTGATTAGGGAAAGTGGGTAAGAAAGATTTATAAATACCCCTTTATACATCTTGAATTTTGAACTATATGACAATTAACTGCTCCATTTGACCTATGTGATATATTAACTGGTCCATTTTTTTTTTTCTAAATTTAAAATTGGACTTCAAGTTTTACTAGTTTCTTTGTTCATCCCTCTTTCTTGGGTCTCATGTTTTCCTCTTTGTTAGAGTCATGTTTGTTGTTGTTATTGCTTTGCTAGGTATACTCTAGATTAATTATTTCAGAGATAATCTCAGGTAACAAATCTTGTTGTACTTGAACAGTACTCTCATAGCTGAAACACAGCCAGTTTAGGTGGGTTCAGTATTCTACATTAAAATTTGTTTTTCTGCCGGGCACAGTGGCTCACGCCCGTAGTCCCAGCACTTTGGGAGGCCGAGGCAGGCAAATCACAAGGTCAAGAGTTCGAGACCAGCCTGGCCAAAATGGTGAAACCTTGTCTCCACTAAAAGTACAAAAATTAGCTGAGCATGGTGGTGTGCGTCTGTAATCCCAGCTACTCAGGAGGCGGAGGCAGGAAGAATTGCTTGAACCTGGGAGGCAGAGGTTGCAGTGGGCTGAGACCGTGACATTGCACTCCAGTTTGGGCAACAGAGTGAGACTCCGTCTCAAAAAAAAAAAAAATTGTTTCCCTTAGGCCTTAATAGTGTCTCTGTCTTCTAACACAAAGTATTACTAGCAGAAAGTCGGACACCAATTCTGTTTTCATAAACAAAGGCAGATAATTTGCTTTTTGTAACATGAATGTTTTCTGGATATTTCTCCTAATTCTGAACATTCTTAAATTTTAACACAGTGTATCCGGGTATGTATATGTTTGTGTTTTCATCTAAATTGATACTCTCTTGACTCTTTTCATCTGAAGATATGTGTATGTCTCCAGGTCTGCCAGGTTTCCTTCAATTGTTTGATTATTGTATTAGTCTAGTCTCACACTGCTATAAAGAACTGCCTGAGACTGGGCAATTTATAAAGAAAAGAGGTTTAATTGACTCACAGTTCTGCATGGCTGGGGAGGTCTCAGGAAACTTACAAGCATGGCAGAAGGGGAAGCAGGCATGTCACACATGTTGGCAGGCAAGAGAGAAGAGTAAGCGAAGGATGAACTTGCCAAACACTTATAAAACCATGAGATCTCGAGATAACTCATGTACTATCATGAGACCAGCATAGAGGAAACCATCCCCATGATCCAATCACCTCCCACCAGATTCCTCCCTCGACACCTGGATATTACAATTCAAGATGAGATTTAGAAGGAGACAAAAAGCTAACCATATCAATTATAGTCTTCCTTCCGTTCCCTTGTCTCATCTTTCTACTCATAGATATATCTTAGAACTTTCTCTGTTTTCCCCCACACTTCCCATTTCTAAGTCTTTTTACACTGGGCTGAATTTTCCAATTCCCTAACATAATCTATACCTATTTCCATTCTGCTTATCAGCCAATCTATGATTTTGTGATCAAAGTTTTAGTGTACAAAATATCTAATTATTTTCCATAATATAATTACATACATTACATAAGGATAGTAATTAGCTATACTTTAAAATATTCTTCTGTTTCCTTTGATAGCTCTGTTTCTCTGGGTGTTAACTCTTCTGTTGTGGGTGTTAACCTCCTCTTCCAGGGTGTTGTGTCTTGGTTGTCTCCTTCTCTTTGTACTTAAGCATCCGTTTGTTTGCCAAAACCACTTACTATAGCCTGTGGTGGTCACGGAGAAGTGGGAGGATTATGGTCTGGTAGAATATGTTGGTAATGTATCTTCTAGATTGGGGGCTCCTCATCTCTCCTAGAGGTCTCTGGCTACCTGGAGCATGAATTATTCCCTGGCCCTTGTGTTCCGCTTGCCCACTACCTACCTAGGAGAGAATACAATTGTCATGCACTGCTCAGCTCCAACAGGGCCACATGCCAATTTCTCTCCTCTCACCTCCTTTCTAATTGCTTATTCAGGCCTTGAGACTTATCAGAATGGCTTCCACCACAGAATTTCTCCTGAATATATTTTGGGCTAGTTTCCTATAATCCTATTTTTCCATGTATATAAACTGCCCACTTTTTAACCTTTAGGAATTTCCCAGAGTTTTTAGTTTGTTGGTACAACTTTTTCTTCTTTTCCAGAGCTATCACAGAGATCTTGTTTTTTATACAACTTTGAGGTCATTTCATGAGATTTGCATATGTGATGAAGTAGATGCAAAATTATTAGCTGTCATCTTGATCCAAAGTCCCTTGTCTTAAATTCTTAAAAATGCCTAATATTTTATTTTCATTGACATGAGGTCTAATTTTTAAATTCTAATTATTTAATCACTGAATATGCTATACTCCATGGTGCAGCCAATCATTGGAAAGGGCCTAAAGGCCAGGACTGATAGAAACATTCAGTGTAATCCCACCAGGATTACTGAGGAATGGAAGAACCGCTTTCCCCTGCTTACAAACACTACCTTATTACACAGGATGGTATATTGGATGAACCTGAGGAAAATTTGTACTTTTGTTGCTAATTGGCATCTTGGCAATATTTAGTATATTAACTTTAGTCCGCTTCTTTTTTTTCCCTCCTGTCCTTAGAATGGTTACTGCAGAGCAAACAGGATTATTTCTCCCTTGTTTTCACTGCAGGCTTATCTTTCCCAAATCCCTTCTGTCATGTAATTAGATTCAAGTAGGAGAGACTGGGGCATTTTCAAAGTTTATTGGTTAACCTCTTTCTAGCCAAAAATTCCTGAAATTTTTATTTTACGTGTGTTAAATGTGGGGCTTCTTCTCTTGTCACAAGCAGTTTGTGGATACCCAAAGTCAGTTTAGTTTACTAAGTGTTCCATCCTGATGGTAGCTGATTTGACAAAAATTACTCAGTAGCAAAAACAAACAAAAAAACCAAAACAAAGAAGCAAAAATCCTTGTAGTGAAATTACCAAAACAAAAAAACCCATATGCTTTAGTTTATTAAAAATCGCCCACTGATCTCCCAAAATGACCTTATAAGCACTTAAAAAGAAACTCTTCATAGGAGAAGATTCTGGAAAATAATTATTCAGGCTATGAATCTGGTAAGCAAGATTAAAGAGACCAAACATTGAAATATTTCCTTTTCAAAGTCAAGTGCCACATCTTTGTGGGCTAAGGCTACTTTCTTTCTGAAATCAGTACTTTTTCCGTGTTAAAATAAGGAACAGTTGTGTTGCTCCTGAGACACACCATTAGGTTATTATCTTATGAACCTGTGACTTATGCAACTGACTGTGTTTCTCTCTCCCAGTTGGCTGCTAGAAAGCTCAGATCAAATCTGTGCCCCTGTAGTCAGTATGGAGAGCTCTATGGTGTGTATTTTAATTTTAGTCTTATTCCTGGCTTTAAATCAGATACCTTTATTCTTCTCTTTTCTTGTCACCTACTTCTGGTTTATTTCTGGTTAAATTTTCTTTCTTCTCATAGACTGCTTTGCTTAATATTAGCTATAATTTTAAAAAGTAAACACTCTTATTCTATAAGATTTGCATAGTGAAGCTGCCTGAGTTTTACTATCCATTAGATGAATTATTATAAGTACAGGTGGTACTCAGACAATAGTATAATCAAAACAGAAAACTAGGATAGAGGGTTCAGGTTCCCTGCTTTCTGTCGGTGTTCAAAAAGAGGCTGGATGACCATATCGACATGCCAATCAAACATAAGAACCCCAGCCCTCCCCACTAGCAGAGGACAATCCGAGAATATATGCTTCCACCAGCTGCAAAAATCATTCCCAAGTTGAGAGTGACCTCTGGGGGCAGTCCGGGCATAATATCCTCTGGGGTCTAAAAAGGAAATTCATTCTCCTTAGGCGCCACAATGGTTTATGGTTTGGAGAGAAATGTTCTAATTCCTTTGTGCCTTGAAGACTATTTGCTGAGCATCACCCCTCCCAGAAATGGCTCCACCCATACCTGAGCCGGCAGGTGTGAGTGTGCAGGGCAGCTCATCATAAAGCAGGCATGCAAGGGCTGAGATGCTGAATGCTACAGCTATTTCGTCAAAGAAATCCTACAGGAACATCTGCAAACACAGGGAACCTGCACCTCCAATACTGGCTTTCCTAGCTGTGCTCTGGTAATGCCAACACCAACTTAGTGACAACTCGAGGATGAAAATTTAAAACAAAAAGAGTTAACATGTTTTTGTTTTAAATCATGATTCTTGCCAGTGACATTAACTATGAAAATCATCTCTACAAATCCAGATTCACATAACAGATAACTCAATAAAATCCTTACAACTTTTGTGTTCACTCTGATTCTGAAGACTCCAGAGAGGGATTTTTTAAAATTGCAAAATATTAAATGTTAAAGCCTTTCCCCCTTTTAAAAACCCACAAAAATACATCATAAATTATTGCCATAAAAATTACTATCTGGATTTAATGCCATTATGAGTTCATAGTTTATATTTTATAGTTAAAATGTTTCAAGCTGCGAAGCATCATTATAAAACACAAAAAATAACTTTTGTCTCAGAGACTCACTATTCCCTTTATGCTGAGAGACTCACCACACTTTCCTCTCTTCTGAATACCAATGTTTAATTAAATGTCCGCCTACATTGTCTATTCCTTATACGCCATTCCAGATGTCTATCCAGTGGGAAGGGGTCCCTAGACCATTTTGTGGTTGATGACCAAGTCACTTCCATGCTTTTACTGGGCACTAAGCCAAATAAATTATCTAAAGCATTCAAAGTAGATGTCAAAATTAATATTTTTTATTCATATGAAATTCAGGATCATACACCATATTTTATGAGACATGAGTGCTGTCATGTCAAACTAGAGGAGATTTTCAAATAAAGTCATTTCCCTGTAAATTTAATCAACACCATTTTCTTCAGAAAATGAGATAGCTTCCATCAGACAAAGATTAGGCAAGTACAGTGCAATCATTTGAAAGATTTGCACTAAAATGTAGCATATTACAGAGTGAGTTGTTTTCCAAACCTCTAGACCCACAGACTTTCTCTGGTGAGTTAAAATGACATTAAATTCCACCCATGTAATGTGCGCAGCCCACAAAAATGCCAAAGGACAATTAACTTAGCAGCAGCCCTAGAATTCCAATCACATTTAGAAGCTGTGACTCACAGTCTCTACCCGACATGGTTAGTACCTAATTTGTAGACACCCATGACTAAGTCTCTCACCCCTAGGAAGAGAACCTTCCTCTCCACTTCTATAGTCTCTGTCAACACCTCTACGATAGTATCACATTAGGATTAGTTGTGTTCATTCATTTCCTCTGCTGGGTTCTGGCCTAGTTGAAAACAGAAACTGTCTTGTTCCTCGCTTTATTGCAGAGGGTTGGTATATGGTAGGTGTTCAACTTGTCTTATTGAATGGATGATTCAGTTCATTTTTGTTTAGGAGGGTTTAAGGGGATATTTTACATTACATTTTCCATTTCACTCTTGTGATTACACCCAGACAGTAAAGTTAATGGAACGCAGAAAATGGAAATGATGTGGCAGGTTGTAATAAATACCAGCTCAGGAATTCCTTACAAGTGTGTTTCCCCAATACAATGCAATATTGTGCTCTTTCCAACAGCCATAATTTACTCAGCTCATTTTGACAGATTCTAATGAACCAAATGTCATTTATGACAATATCCATTACCTGTGCTCACTGTAGTCTGACAGGAATCACATTTGGAGTGACACCATATCCTAAGCTGGTGGTTTCTAAAGAAACATATCCATTTAACACAAAAAAGATAAACAGGTATGTGCGACTTTCTGATGAAAATTCGACCCTGTGTATGAGGTAGAAAGATAATATAGCATAAATGAGGCAAATTCAATAAATTATATTTCCATGAAATGTTAACAGAATAAAAATAATGGTTTTATGGAATGTAACCAACTGGTTAAGACAGAGCTGAACATTGTTTATATAGCTTCTGATACAGTTCTAGAGTATTTCTTGTAATCCAAATTTGTTAATAAATGTTAAAGCAATAGCCCTGGTATATATTATTGCCCATCATTATTTGACCAGAATAGAATATTCTGGGAAAATCAAAATTTTAAGAAATACCACAAGCTGTTCCTTTACATCCCACTTTTACTCGTGTATGTTTTGAAGTGACAAAGGAAGTATCTGTTAGGCAGATGAAATATACAGTGTTGACTCACTTATTTGACAGAATTAGGACACTTAGTTATTTTTTAGGTAATAAAGGATGCCCTTTAGTGTATTATTTTTAGCTTGACACTTTTTAAATGGAAAACACACATTACAGTGTGGAAATAAGGGACCTAGAAAATAATTTAACCACTTCTAAGTACTCAGAATAATTTTTGGGAACATCAATTACTATCAAAGGAATGAGGCTGTTGTGATTCTTTTTTAGTGATACCTGTACATATGTAAGAGGTACAACATGTTTTGATATACACATACATAGTGAAATGATTACTATAGCCAAGCAAATTAACATAACCATCTCCACACATGATTACTTTTGTGTATATGTGGTGAAATTTATTCTCATACCAAATTTCCAATATATAATACAGCATTATGAACTATAGTCATTTATCCCACATAACTGAAACTTGTACCCTTTGACAAACATCTCCTCTCCCTTCCAGTCCCTGGTAACCATAGTTCTACTCTCTGTTGCTATATAATCTTTAGATTTCATGTATAAGTGAGATAATGCAGTATTTTTATTTCTATGTCTGGCTCATTCTACTTACCATAATGTCCTCCAGGTCCATTCATGTTCTTGTAAATGGCAGGATTTCTGAATAATACTCATAATGATTCATAAATAATAACATAGTCATATGTATTTATGTATATCACATTTTCTTTATCCATTAATCTATCGATGAACACTTAAGTTATTGCCATATCTTGGCTATTGAGAATAACACTGCAATGAACATGGGAACACAGGTATCTCTTCAAGATTATGATTTTATTTCCTTTGGATATGTACCTAGAATCTTGAGTGCTGGATTATATGGTAATTCTATTTTTAAACTTTTGAAGAACCTCCATACTGTTTTCTACAATAGCTGCACTAATTTACATTCCTACCAACAGGATACAACAGTTCCTTTTCTTCACATTCTAACAAACACTTATTATCTCTTGTCTGTTTGATAACAGACATCCTAACAGATATGAGATGTTTTCTCATTGTGGTTTTTATTTGCATTTTCCTGATGATTAGTGATTCTGAGCACCTTTTTATATACCTGTTGGCCATATGTATGTCTTCTTTTGAGAACTGTCATTTTCACATTTTTTAATCCAGTTAGTTGGAAGCATCACACTTCCTACTATATTTCCTGATTTCAAATTGTATTACAAAGATATAGTAATCAAAACAGTATGGTACTGGCATAAAAGCAGACACATAGACCAATGAAATCAAAGAGTGAGTCCATAAAGAAACCCACACATATATGGTCAATTAATTTTCAACAAGGAGGCCAAGAATACACAACGGGGAAAGGGTCATCTCTTCAATAAATGGTGTTTGGGAAACTGAAAAAGCCACATTAAAAAGAATGAAATCAAACCCTTATCTTACACCATCCACAAAAATGAACTCAAAATGCCATTACTGAGGCAGTCCGTCAATACCAAGGCAGTTCACACAGCAGCTGGGCAGAGTCTAAGGTGCTCAGCAATGCCTCTGCTGGCAGACTGTGAATAGACTACTCTGTGAGGGGCAGGGCATCTCTGAAAAAAGTCAGCAGCATGTCAGGAACTTATAAATAAAGCCAACCTTCCTAGGTCAGAGGACCTGGGAAAAGAGGCAGTTATGAGTTCCGCTGCAGCAGACTTAAAGGTACCTGCCTGGCAGCTCTGCAGAGAACAATGGAGCTCCCAGCACAGCACTTGAGCTGCTATAAGGGACAGACTGTCTCCTCAAGTAGCTCCCCGACCTGCTTATACTCAAAGAGACACCTCATAAAGGTGAGCTCAGGCCAATATCTAGTGGGAACCCTTCTGGGATGAAGATAACAGAAGAAAATGGCAGCAGCCCTTACTGTTCTGCAGCTCCCATGGGTGATCCCCAGGCAAGCAGGGTTTGGAGTAGACCTCCAGCAATCCTGCAGCAGAGAGGCCTGTTAGAAGGAAAACTAAAAAACAGAAAGAAATAGCTTCAACATCAACAAAAAGGATGATCACTCAGAGACTCCATCTGAAAGTCAACAACTACAAAGGCCACAGGTAGATAAAGCTAAGATGGGAAGAAACTAGTGCAAAAAGGATGAAAACACCAAAACCAGAATGTCTCTCCTCTTCCAAGGGATCAAAACTCCTCACCAGCAAAGGATCAAAGATGGATGGAGAATGGATCTGATGAACTGACAGAAACAGGTTTCAGAAGATGGGTAATAACAAACTTCTCAGCGCTAAAAGAACATGTGCTAACCCAATGCAAAGAAACTAAGAACCTTGAAAAAAGGTTAGATGAGATGTTAACTAGAATAAACAGCTTAGAGAAGAATATAAATGACTTGATGGAACTGAAAAACACAGTACAAGAACTTCACAAAGCATATACAAGTTTCAATAGCCAAATCGACCAAGCAGAAGAAAGGATATCAGAGATTGAAGATCAACTCAATGAATAAAATGAGACGGCAAGAATGGAAAAAAAAGAGTGAAAAGAAATGAACAAAGCCTCCAAGATAGATGGGATTATGTGAAAAGATCTAATCTACATTTGATAAGTGTACCTGAATGTCATGGAGAGAATGAATCCAAGTTGGAAAACAGTCTTCAGGATATTATCCAGGACAACTTCCCCAACCTAGCAAGGAAGGCCAATATTCAAGTCCAGGAAATACAGAGAACACCACAAAGGTATTCCTCAAGAAGAGCAACCCCAAGGCACATAAACGTCAGATTCACCAGGGTTGAAATGAAGGAAAAAATTCAAGGGAAGCCAGAGATAAAGGTCGGTTTACCCCCAAAGGGAAGCCCATCAGACTCATAGCAGATCTCTCAGCAGAAACCCTACAAGCCAGAAGAGAGTGGGGGCCAATATTCAACAACTTTAAAGAAAAGAACTTTCAACCTAGAATTTCATATCCAGCCAAACTAAGCTTCATAAGCAAAGGAGAAAGAAAATCCTTTATGGACAAGCAATTGCTGAGAGAGTTCATCACCACCAGGCCTGCCTTACAAGAGCTCCTGAAAGAAGCACTAAATGAGGAAAGGAACAACAAGTACCAGCCACTCCAAAAACGTATCAAATGGTAAAGATCATCGACACAATGAAGAAAATGTGTCAACTAATGGGCAAAACATCCAGCTAGCATCAAAATTGCAGGATCAAATTCACACATAACAATATAACCTTAAATGTAAATGGGCTAAATGCCCCAATCAAAAGACACAGACTGGCAAATTGGATAAAAAGTCAAGACTCATCAGTATGCTGTTTCAGGAGACCCATCTCACGTGCAAAGACACACATAGACTCAAAATAAAGGG
>CAUYQU010062019.1:0-62697 GCA_963574635.1 Cheracebus regulus | reverse complement strand
TATTTTCATCCCCTATTCCTTCCTGTCTCCATTGTTAAGCACAATTATTGGCATAAAAGAGGTTTTTAATACCCATTTTTAGACTGTATTCTAGCCTGGGTAATAAAACAAAAATCCCATTCTCTCTCCCTCTTTCTCTTCTTCTTTCTCTCTTTCATTCTTTTTTTTTCTTTCTTTTGCTGTTTCTTTCTTTCTCCTTTTCTCTTTTTCTAAAAAAAAAAAATTTTTTTTTCAATTATTTTTTTCTTACTTTTCTCTTTCTTCCGTTCCCCTCAACTCCTTCCTCACTTACTTACCTCTTCAGAAATGCAATTATAACCTTTTATTTTTCCTTCACCAGATACTTCCTACAGGGCAAGTTCATCTAACTATGTGCTTAGAAGCTCCAGAGCAGAACTTTCTCCCACCAGGGGACTGTCTCAAGGGACATCAGTCAATTTACAACTCAAAGTATGCCCATTACGAAACTCTCTCACCTGGAGAGTTTCTGCCATCTTTACAACCTATTTCTGCCCAGAAGAGATCAAATGGACTGCCTGGTAAAGAAGGCAGAAAGTAAGAAAGTATCCACCTGCTTACTTCCTCCCCTGCGTGTCATTCATGCTAGGCCCCCGCTTTAAAAGTGCCCACTTTCTGCTCCAAGAGCAAAGCAGTACCCCTTTAGACAAGAAGTCTGTGCTTATTCCTCTAAGCTAGCTTTGGAATAAAAAGTCACTTAATAACAGACTTTGCACTTGCTAATTTGACTCTACCAGCAGTGACCAAATGAACCTGCATTTCAGTTACATCTCCAGGAAGACAGCATAAGAACTGAAGTGAATTAGAGGACACCCAGCTGGTGTCCCCTGCTTAGTCTATGAGGAAAGTCCCACATATATTTGGTCACAGAAGTTTTCTGTGTTGACTGTTGTGGTGTGAGAAGAGGGGAAACAAAGTGAGTTTTTTGCTAACAACACTTAAACAATACCCAGAAGGTCAAACTATTACATATTTTGACTCCTATCATGTGAAAGAGGCTTAACATTCATAATTCACAGTTTAACACTTGAGCTCCAGGCAGCTGTGATGGTCTAAACATAAAAGAAAATATATTTACATACATACACAAGCTAAAGCACTGCAGAAGACTGATCTGCATTTCCTGCTTTGGCAATTATGCAAAGCTGCAGAAACAATTCAGAAAATATTTGGAAACTGTATCCACTTAAATATGTACTGGATGCCTACCTAGAGGGTTGGAGAGAGCAGAAAAATAAACTGTAGTTCCTGCCCCAGTGGAGCTCATATTCTGACTGATGTTTTGTTTAATTTAATATGTATTATTTTCCTTAACACAGCTTAGGCATTAATATTAACACATACACTTCCCAAAAATCCCAAAGTTTCCACTTCCATCTTGGGTGCAGCATAGCGCAGGAAACAGGGCTGAACTGACAACTTACAACAGCCAGCTTCTATTGCAGTGTTCAGCCCCTAAAGGGCCGCCCTAACCTGGACAAGTCTCCAGCTTAGATTTACACTTCAGTAGAAACAGGCACCTAATCACTGGCCTGCCTTCCTGGAAGAAAGCTGTGGTACAGCATGAGAAACTGTGTGTAAAAAGTGGTTTGAAAACTCCTTACAGTTGAACTTTTGGTATCAGATGGTGATCACACACAATATGTGCTATTATCTAGCCTATCGAAACCATTAGACATTAGTCCACAAACAACTGTGTATGCGTACTAAAATCTTATTACCATGTACCTTGTACTGTTTTACATTCTTCATTTCATTTAATCCTCAAAATCATGGGAGGAAAATACTATTATTATGTCCACTTTATAGATGACAAGCAATGTAAGTTAAGGAACAAGGTCACGTGGCTTGTAGATAACAGAGCAGGATTTGAACCTAGCTATGGGTATCTGCCTCCAAGGCTGGGCACAGGCCAATGTGCTCAACTTTCTCTCTAGGCCAAGACATAAGATGTCTTCAAGATCTTGCCTGCTTTAAGCTGTGGTTCATTTCATAAAAGGAAATTTAAATAAAAAGTTTCATTAAGGGAAAATTCTTACATACATAGTTTACAGAGCAAGAGGTTAAGATTTTTAAGAAAGCCATTTTAGGGAATTTATTAAGGTCAGGAAACTACCTAAAAAGAGATGAAAAAAATTTTAATCTTCAACTTGTTTTATTTTATGATCTTTCTTTGTTCATTTTCATATCAGCAGCAAGTATCATTTTTTTAATTAGTTTTCTTAAGGGCACTGGTTTAATAATCAAAATATACTGTAGCTCAATTATAGTCTTTATTCAAAAACATTTTGTCTGTTGAATTTATAACTTAAAACTTGATATGCTAAATAATCAAAAGCTATAATCAAAGCTACAATATGTGTATAAATAGGAAGCCTCTATCTTTACTGCAATATAAAAACTAGAAAGGGTTTATATATTTATGCCATTTAGAAAAGCCTACAGCTATAAAAGATAGAAAACACATTAAAGAGCAGGTAGTAATTACTAAGAACTATAATTATCAATTTATCAAGTATCTATTTGCCCAGAATTGTGAAGAAATATTGTGAAGCTGCATCAAAATATAAAATTATTTTAAAATAGAGAATATACATTAAATTTTTTAAAATGTTAAAACAGGAAAAGTTCGGTTACCTTCCTAAGTCTAAAATGTCCCCAATTATCTTTCTGACTTCCTTGAAAGCGTCCAGGGGTTGAACCAATAAGATAAACACTATAAAGATATAAAAACACAAGTTGTAAAATACAGTGATGTGCTTTGGGCATCTAAAAAGGAAAATCACAAAATACACATAGAAACTGATATAATGATGATATGATCTGAGAGCCAAACCATTTTCCTGAATGATTCTCAAACTCAATTTCCAGCAAACCAGCTAATGATGGAACATCTACACAATGTAAAGTACCAGGCAAAGAACTCATTAATATTATGCGTACCCCAGTGGGAGGTTTAAGGTAAACATGAAGATTCACTGGTTGCCACCTTAATGCCTGAGAATCATGATATAGATATGACAGAACCTGCTCATCCCCTCATCACGTCCTGAAGCTTGGCTAGACTTCACCCCACCTCTTTCCAAGCCCCTGTATTTCAGACCTCATGAGGCTCTTGGGGTATAAGCCTATTATAAACACCCCAACATGATAAGCTGATACATACTTCGTTTCAGAGAGATCGTGCTTATGGATGACATCTATCCACTCCTTGAGAGAAGGGGCATTATAAGCCATCAAGTAACTGATGAGATCAGCTTTAAAATGTGTTATCGATTCTCCAGATTTGTGGGTTCCATCAACAATTCGTGGGTATAAGGGGCTCAACCATATTCTGGAATTAAAAAAAAAAAAATCTTTAACAGGCACACAACTGATCACGATGATCTCTGTATTGATTATGCCTTCATCCTAAGAAAGAGGTGAATTCTCACTATCTCCACATGGTAAGTAATCTTAGGAAACATGAAATATAAATCTGATGTTTCATGAGAACTCCAATGGTTTCTCATCACATTCAGAATTACTTCTGAACACCTTGCCATGAATAAGATTCAGTAAGACCTGGTCTCTGCCCACCTCTTCCAACCCACATCCCTCCATGCTCCCTCTTGCTTGCCACACTTTCCTTATTCCTCCTACCTCTGCACCTATATATTGTTTTCTAAGACTTGATGACAAGAGTTAAGAATTCTACTCCTAACGGTTAGAGCAAATCCATGCTACTAGTGGTAATTCCAGCAGGAATTTGCCCTTGTCTGCATGAATGCAGCTCGTTAGCCAAATGTAAAATAAGAATTGTATTATCTATAGTAAAAGTGTATGTGAAAGATCTATTTTCAATAAACCCATTTTCATAATGTAGGTGCTACAGCAGTGTATTTTTCTGTCTTATATTTTCTGGTGCCCGGAGTAAGTATATATCACATTCAGTGATATCACAACCACCTCAAACTTTCAAACAATTCAGTGAAGAAACATTACAGACATCTTTCATTTAATTCATTCTTTTTCCCCAGAGGAAAACAATGCTCTTTGCCAAAACTTCTACATTATATCCATAAATAGAAAACAATCATATCTAATTCCAATCCTTCTATAAACTACTCCACAGATTACAAAAATGCTTCAAACCTCTTATGTTTCAGTTTCTTCAAATGCAAAAGTGAGGTTAAGGGTTGCCTCATCAGACTGTTGCAAAGCAATGACTTACAGGAGCCGTCAGATGTTAACTTTTTCCCCTTCTGTGGCTACTCCCCTTTCCCCTAACCTGGGTTCTATCTATTAAGCTGAAAGAGAAACTGTCCAATTCCTCTTTCACCTGGCAGCCCCTGAAGGAGACTGGCAAGATGCAGGCCACCAGGGCAGAAGGCATCCAGAATTGCAAGGACTCTTGGCAGTGCATCTTCTAAACTCTGCAAGTTTCTAGCAAGTGGCATTTCAAATCCCTGCTTCCCACCCTGGGGAGACCCTTAGCACAGGAGTCAGCATGGTGTGACAAGGGCCGGAGCCCAGGACTGGACGCAGATCTGCTTCTAGCTGACTATGCCATTTTGGGTAAGCCCTGTGACCTCTCTAGACCTTTGCCTCTGTGTGTAAAATGACCAGGTTGGGCTGGATAAACGTGTAGGACCTCTCCTTGCAATAGCAACGCAGAGTTCCCAGGCTGAGTAAGGCTCCTCCTGGAGCAGAGATTCACTCACAGGTGCATTCTGGATGAGGAACAAGACAGATGACTTTCTAAACTAGGATGCTGAGATATGAGGCATTTTTAACATGTAACAAAATAAGATGAGAAAATTAATATAATGAGCCAAATAATTTTACTTTTTTTTTTTTTTTGAACTGTGAGCTTTGGATGCAACTTGTTCTAATTTTAAAAGTGAGAAATCAACAGGTGGACCATGAGGCAGCTAAAGGGGATTAGCAGAACCACCGTAGACCAATTAAGAAGTGAGATTATACACAAAAACTGCTTTCAAAAGTTTTAAAATTACCACAAACAACATGAAATGCAAAGTATTAGAGAGTAGAATATAGACCAAGCATGAAATAATAGGATCCTACACCAGGATGGCTGCCAGAGGAAGATTTCATAGCCTTGGTACTTTCTGAGTTTTGAACCATATGAGGTTCATACCTAGTCAGCAAGTTTTTAAAAATTTTAAATTAAAAAATTATTTTTAAATAAAAGAAACACCCAAGCCTTTACTCCTACCCTTTCCCTCCTAGCAAGCACCCCAGAGAAGCCCGAGAAAGTACTACTGCCTGTAAGCTAAGCTTCCAACTTCAGAATGAACTGGAGGCCCAGGGTGGGATTCTTGGAGCCAAGGGAGACTGAGGGCCAACTTGAGAAATCCCTTTAGTAACATTAATTATTGTTTCATTAAGAAAAAGCTACATTAATCTCATTTCCTTTTGATAGGGCTACATGAGTCCCCAGACTCAATCTGGGAGCTCAGGAGAGCTGGCTTAGAGGCTCTTGGGGTACCAAAGGCACAGTTGGCCACAAATTCAGTAGATCAAGAAAGTGCTACAGCTGAGACTTACAGTGGCTATCCCCTCAACCCTGGACCACACTTCATTTTGAAAAGCATATTTTAAGTGGGATACAGAAAAATTAGAACATTTTTATGTTATAAAAAAAATTTTATGTTATAAAAATAAACATAAAAAATATTTTTATGTTTATAAAAACTACAAGGAATTGGGGATGGGGGCTCAAAGCCACATGCTACGGTGGGGTAGGGGAGTGATGGGGGAACAAGAGATGTGAGGCTCAGAGACAAGACTCCCTTTCAAACCCTGAAGGACTGCCTTAAGGAAGAGAGGTTACACTTGCCCTGCATAGCATACTCAGGTTGAAGCAAGACCTGTTGAAGGAAGCTGGAAAGCTATTTCAGCTCAAACTAAGATGTGACTTGGGGCCAGGCGTGGTGGTTCACGCCTGTAATCTAAGCACTTTGGGAGGTTGAGGCAGGCAGATCGCTTGAGCCCAGAAGTTTGAGACCAGCCTGGGTAACTAAGCAAAACCCTGTCTCTACAAAAAATACAGGTTAGCCAGGTGTGGTGGTGTGTGCCTGCAGTCCCAGTTACCCAGAGGCTGAGGTGGGAGGATCACCTGAGCCTGGAAGGTCGAGATTGCAGTGAGCTGTGATTGCATCACAGCATTCTAACCTGGGTAACAGAGCGAGTCCCCACCCCCACCCCACCCCAAAAAAAGATGTAATTTGGGCTCAGCAGAGCTTAGTCAGAAGTAATATACTCCAAATTAGAAGTTCTAGACCAAGCAAGGCAACGTGGGGCAGGGTGAGGCAGAGGAAGATGACAAAGAATACGTGAACCCAGAAATGGTGCTAGACAAACATCCGAGTTTCTCCCAACACGGAAGGCTGTTTGTTGACCCGCTCTTCTCTAGGATAGACAGAGATGTGCAAAATGGCTTAAATGAAAGAAAATTAGTCATAATCAAGAACAATAGCTGAACTTGATTTGAGCAAATCCCTAAAAATCCCTTTTAAAAAGCGAACCCCTCTTTAAAAGGGGATGAAAACCTGCACCAAGTACAGAGGGTTAGTAGTTTAAAAAGTTCAGAAACACTTTGATATTCAATATTTCTCTCAGAGAGTCACAATTTTAACACACTAAAGGCTCTAAAAAGACACCAGATCAAATTTGTTTCAAAGAAAATATACTGATCGGGGGGAGTGAGGAAATATTTAGCACACTATGAACGTGACCAGGCCCCACCCCAACTTTTCCTTTGATTCCTGTTTGGGAAGTGGCAAGCAAAAATACAGGTGGGTATACCAGTAAGTAGAAACCATAAAAGCTATCTGGTAAATACTACCAGGAAATCGATGGGTTCAGATCTTTCATTCTGTAATCCGTTTTCTGCCTCAGATCCTCTGCATGTGCTGTTCCCTCTACTTAGCTATAGAATGTATATGATGCCATTTCTCTATAAACTAGGAAGAGACTACTACGTGTAAATAGAAATGTATGTTCACATGTATAATAGAGGTAGTTGTGGATGATTATGCTCCTGTTAACACTGGTTACCCCAAGAAGGTAGAATGGGACAGGTAGGAAAAGTATACTGTAAGTTTTTCTGCATACAACTCTCTTCTAGGCCATGTGTGTCATTTTTACAATTTAAAAAAAAAATAGAAAAAAGAATAAAGTGAATGTTCTGGCTCTTGACCTTTCTCAGCACACACACTGCCAGGAAGTGAGCAGGCCCCTACGAACCCTTGAGTTTTCTGATGCCAGTCAGCATGGATCAGGTTGGAGGTGTGTATGACAACCCGGAGGCCTTCTTCGTAGAGCAGCAGCATCATTTTCCTTTAAAAACAGCAAAGGATCAAAAAGCATTAACAGTGCTTTCAAAATATGTAATACCTTTCCAATGCAAATGTAACAAATAGCTAAAGGAATTTTTAAAACTCTCATATTACCCAAACTCTAAACATTTATAATTTTCCCTTCTATACATGATCATGATGAAAGTCTGCCTAAGTGACAGGTTGAAAATCTTTCAAAAATGTTGAGTATTTGGTAAATAGGGTAATGAGGTAAATGAACTTTCACCCTATTCTGTCTACCTGGCCAGTCCTGGCACTTCACATCCCTCCAGCCTGGCCCCTTAGTATCTATTCAGCATCACCTGTTACTTCTAGGGACCATGGGAACCTTCTTGTCTGAGATTCAAAGTATGCTCAACAACCTCTTGCTGCATCATGGCCAGGATTTTTTAAACAACTAAAATAGAGTAAGTTGGGATATTGTATATTTTTAATTACTGGTTCATGAAATTTTGTTTTGGGACATGGGTATATTAGTGCACAGTACACTGAAATAGAAAATGTATTTATTGTGAGTTGAAATTTTAAAAAGTTTGAAAGATGCTTCATTACCATTAGAGTGGTTTTTTGTATCCATAGATTCCACACTTGTCACCAGTGTGTTATCTTGGCTTGAGGTAAGTCTTGCCTATTCTTCATTAACCCAAATCAGACCTAACTGGGTCCACTCTTTTTCCATGTGGCTGCCCCAGACCTCTAGCCAAACACATTTCTCTTATTTTAACTCCAGTGAGAGAGAGGAGCTAGGATATAGATAAGAGCTTTCCACCGGAAGTCTGAAGACCTGAGCTCCAGACTGTCATTTAGAAGCCCTTTGACCCTACGTAAGCCATTCAATGTTCTGAGCCTCAGTTTTGCACTTGTATCTCTAAGGATCTATCCCACCTCAGGACTGTTGTGAATGAAATGCAAAAATACATTTTGCTGTCGGATGCAATGGCCCATGCCTGTAATCTCAGCACTTTGGGAGGCTGAGGCTGGCCAGATCACCTGAGGTTAGGAGTTTGAGACCAGCCTAGCCAACATGGTCAAGCCCTGTCTCTACTAAAAATACAAAAATTAGCCAGGTGTGGTGGTGGACACCTGTAATCGCAGCTACTCAGGAGTCTCAGGGAGGTGAATCACTTGCACCCGGGAGGCGGAGGTTGCAGTAAGCTGAGACTGTGCCACTGTACTCCAGCCTGGGCAACAGAGTGAAACACTGCCTCAAAAATAAACAAATAAATAAATACATTTTATTAAATATGAAACACTCTCACCTGTACATTCCTATTACTCCTTCAGTACATAGGTTTATTTTCTAATGTAATAATGGATGATTTTTATCTCCCTGTTGTTAATAGTATTGTTTCAATATTTCAGAAATGTAAGTTCTCTCTCCAACTAAAGTGTCACTTCTCAAGGCTGTAACTCTACCTTGACTTATTTTATCATTTCCATTGAGGACAGAGTGCTACTTAACACTTACTGATGAAACTCAATTCACCCATGGGAAAAAAAATGAACCACTGGCTCTTTCCAAATAAACAACAACATGAATACTATCTAGGCAGGATGAAATTAGCATAAAAAGATAAGAAAAAGGATGCAAGGACAGAAAAGAGAATGAGATATTTAGCTCTTGCCAAAACGAGAAATTAACCCAAGCTGGCAAACAGTAAATTAATGTAAAGCTGGAGAAATGACAGCTGCTGAGCCATCTTTTTTCTGTTTGTGAAATGTGCTCCCTGAAATTTTACATACACAGTTGCTAAATCAGCAGCTGATTGTAATTAAGTCAGTTATGGATTCATGATAGAAGGTTTACAAATATTTCCATTAGTCAAGGCATCGATTACCAGGCAAATCACACACTAACGTCAATGAATCCTACCAAATAGAATTATGAACTTGAGAGTAGACATAGTCATCTTTTTGCAGACAAAATGGTAGTGTTAATAAGGTCAGAGTTAAAAATGGATAGAAAAGGGCAAGGAATGAGATCTCCCTTGAAGAATGCTGACCTGCCATGTTGTGTGCTAAGCTGTGGGGCAGCAAAAGGGACACAGCCCAAATGCACAGCTATTCCTGCAAAGGGGGAAGAGAACTAACATATGCCAAGCACTTCTCTGCCAGGTACCATCCTAGAAGCTCTGTCATACGTTATCACACTAAGTCTTTACAGCAATCCAGAGGAGGGTTTATTCTCATTCTACAGATGTGGAATCTGTGGCTGGACAGTTAACAGGTATTATCCAAGGTCACAAAGTGGAAGAGCATGTTGGGATCACATGTGCCAGATGCCAGAGCACTCCTTTCACCACACATGGCTTCCAAGGGCTGGTCGCAGCAACAGTGAACCTTTCACGCTACTAGGGTAGGAGTAGAAGAGGTGGGAGAAGACATGGCTTTGGTGGGAAAGAAGACTAAATGATGCATGGTGGGGGCTGTGGAAAGAGGTATGCCTGGCCCATCCTGTGGTTTGCCACCGGTTACCACCTGGATCTGGATATTTGACGTTCAGCTGCTTTGGCTTTCTCTTTCCCCTCTATCGATTCTTGGAGCCATAAGAATTAACCCTGCTCCCAGCTCTGGAGGAAACCAAAGAGCTTTACCATTCTAAAACACTGTGAGACACACCACAGGAATGCATGGCATGCAACCAAAACTGGATGGAGTAGGGCTACTGTACCTAACGACTTCTGTGCCAAAGTGTATGCAGTCTCAAAGACTGCCCTGTTCACTGTTTCTAGCTCTACCCTGTCAGGTGGGGAAGGCAGCTTACACTCCATCACTATGATCTGGAAGGTGTTTCTCCTTTTCTAATTCACGTTTGTCTTGCTTCTCTCACCAAAGAAAAAGTTGTAAGAATAAAAACTCTATATCCTCTTGAGCTCTGTCAAGAACATAATAGGTATTTAATTCTTAAAACATTTTAAAAATAGGCTGGGATCAGTGGCTCACACCTGAAATCCCAGCACTTTGGGAGGCTGAGGTGGGTGGATCACAAAGTCAGGAGTTCAAGACCAGCCTGGCCAACATGGTGAAACCCCGTCTCTACTAAAACTACAAAAATTAACCAGATGCAGTGGCACGCACCTATAGTCCCAGCTACTCAGGAGGCTGAGGCAGGAGAACTGCTTAAACCCAGGAGGTGGAGACTGCAGTGAGCTGAGATTGTGCCATTGCACTCCAGCCCGTGCAACAGAGTGAGACTCTATCTCAAACAAAAATTAAAAAAATAAGCAACCAAAAGTAATTTTAAGACATGAGCTCAATCTTCTACAAGATACGGTCCTTTCAACAAAATGTAAACTATAGCTACTTAATTGGGAAAAGCGCAATTGTAATTACTTTCCTAGGTACTGGTTTTTTTTTGGTTTTTGAGACAGGGTCTCACTCTGTTGCCCAGACTGGAGTACAGTGGTATGATCTTGGCTCACTGCAAAACCTCCACCTTACAGGCTCAAGCAATTCTCCTGCCTCAGCTTCCCAAGTAGCTGGGATTACAGGCATGTACCACTACTGCCCAGCTAATTTTTGAAATTTTAGTAGAGATGGGGTTTCACTATGTTGGCCAGACTGGTCTCAAACTCCTGACCTCAAATAATCTACCTGCCTTGGACTTCCAAAGTGCTGGGATTACAGGCATGAAACCACTGTGACCAGCCTCCTAGGCATTTGAAACTCTGAATTAAGAGCTCTTGGCCAGGCATGGTGGCTCATGTCTGTAATCCCAATACTTTGGGAGGCTGAGGTGGGTGGATCACTTGAGGTCAGGAGTTTGAGACCAGCCTGGCCAACATGGTGAAACTCCGTCTCTAATAAAAATACAGAAGTTAGCTGGGTGTGGTGGCAGGGGCCTGTAATCCCAGGTACTTGGGAGGCTGAGGCAGGAGAATTGCTTGAACCCAGAAGGTGAAGGTTGCAGTGAGCTGAGATTGTGCCACTGCACTCCAGCCTGGGCAATAGAGTGACACTCTGTCTCAAAAAAAGAAAAAGCTCTGTTGAGTTTAACCTACAAAGTATGTGTGTAGGGGTGAGGTGGCAGAGGTGGTGGTGGATAGACTAAAGGAAATAATAAGGTAAATTTTAGCCACGAGCAAACAAGAACAAATTAAAAGCTAAAGTGAAGGCCAGCACAGGGGCTCACGCCTGTAATCCCAGCACTTTGAGAGTTTAACTTTGAGAGTTTAAGACAGGAAGTCTGTTTGAGCCCAGGAGTTCGACACCAGCCTGAGTCACAAAGTGAGATCCTTGTGTCTACAAAAAAATTAGCCGAGCATGGTGGTATGCGCCTACAGACCCAGCTACTCAGGAGGCTGAGCCGGGAGGATTGCTCAAGCCTGAGAGTTGGAGGCTGCAGTGAGGTGTGATCATGCCACTGTACTCCAGTCTGGGCAACAGAGCGAGACCATGTCTCAAAAAATAATATATTTAAAAAAAAAACCCACTAAAGCTAGAATAAATAGGTTCTGTTTCTGTCTCCACTACTGGCCCAAAGAAAAACCACATACTTAAATCTGGGCCTCAGTTTCCTGATCCATAAAATTAAAAGGAAGGACCAAATAATTTTTATAAGAGCATTAAATAAAAGAATAGCTTCCCCAGGCTCAGTTAAGCATTGCTGTGCCAAATCCTAGGTGGGCCTACCATGCTTAGTCTCTTCTACGGATAACAGTGTAACGGACAAATGACAATGCTTGAGGGGTTCCCCCATTTCATAAAAATTGCTTACGTGTGGTGTGTTCCAAATGCAATATCCAACTTTGCCTAGGATGAAAAAGAAGTTGTTTATTAAAAAACCACTAATATCCATATCTCCTGGAAATTATATTAGAAAGCAATCAGGCCAACTTTTTTAAAAAAAAACTATTTTTACTGACCTCTACTGGACAAGCCCTTGAATAACAAGACAGCTTTTATAATAGCATCTGGAGATGTATATTTAAAAAAAAGCATAAATTTTGTTACCCAGAACGATTCAATATATACTACATTTTTAATTACAGTAATTAGGAGTGAGAAGTCTAATTTCTTTAGTTGTCAAAAAACTAGTAAAACAAATAAGACTGCACAGTTTTAGATATTTGGCTTATATAGAAATTAATAGTACACAGTTTTCAGAGCATATTTGAAAGAAACACTGAAAGTGGTGGCAACATAAAGACTTGGGATGTTAAATTAAAATAGAAATGTCCTTATATTGAAAGCACGGTAAGTGCTGAAAATAAAAACATATGAAATGGAGGGGATGTATATAGAAAACATTTTATCTAACACCCACCTGCCAGACCTTGGTTAAGTAGAATATGTCACAAGATGCAGGTTATGAAAGAGTTTAAATAACCGAAAAAGTTTTGCAATTAGGAATGTAGTACATGGGCTCAAATCCTGCCTTCACAACTTTGTACGACTCTGGAAAATATGTTTTTCTCTATGCCTCAGCTTTCTCCTTTTTTAAACGGTACCGTTATGAGATCCAGAGTTGTTAGAAATGATATCACATATGCAAAATGCTGAGAAATGGGGTGCTGCATGCAGCAAGCATTCTACGATTGTGGCAATCACTACTGCAACCCCTCCCCACTACCTACCCCATCCTCCCTACCACATGATGTGGGGGAAACTTTGCTGGGGGCAGTAATGGGCCACTGGAATACACAGGTGAGTTATGACACAGCCCCTGTCTGGAGTGGAGATGCTCACAGACCAGCATGCATCTGTGCATTCTGGCCACAGAAGAAAGTACAGGGAACTCTATTTCATGTCTTCAGAATTACAAAATGAGAAGGAAGACTGCCACTCTATAAACTGATATTTAGCTGAGAAAGAACAATGGTCAAGAGACCTGGCTTTTGTTTAGCTTGCTACAAATTACATGCTTCTGGGCAAGTCTAAGCACAAAAAACAAGGATAATAGCTTCAACAGATAATGTTTACTGGGTGCTGTTTTTGGGCTCGTGCATCAAATCCTTTAGCAAACTCTGGAATGAACAGCATTAGCAATCAATTTCAAAGATGAAGAAATTAGGTGACAAGCCAGTGACAAGCCCAGAATAAGTGTTAAAGACTAAATACTTGTGTCCCCCTCACCAAATTCATATGTTGAATCCCCAACTTCCAATGTGACTATTTAGAGAGAGGGACTTCATGGAGGTAATTAAGGTTAAATGAGGTCATACGGGTAGGATCTTGATAAAACAGGATTGGTGTCCTTATAAAAGAGACAGCCTGTGTGTCTGCCTTCCTTGCTCTCCCTCATGAGGACACCGTGAGAAGGTGGCCATCTACAAGCTGGCAAGAGAGCTCTCACCTCGAACTGAATTGATTGGCACCTTGATCTTGGATTCCCAGGTTCCAGAACTGAGATATAAGTGTCTGTTGTTTCAGCCACCCAAGTCCAAGAAAAGTCACCCAGGTAATTTTCTTATAGCATCCAAGCAGACTAATACACATACATAGAGCTGGGACTGAGCCCAGGCAATGTGACTCTGACCACCACAAGGTCTCAATGTCTGCCCTTAGGTCCCACGTTTGCAAAATGGGACAGTATCAGCAGCCACTGATTCTCTGACTAATGTGTCTCAGTTTAAATGACCCATGCTCCTAGAAAAAGAATTTCTGTTACAGACAAGGTATAAAGGTGTTTCAAGAGATTAGGCGAGGGACACAATCCTGTACCTCAGCCTAGAGCTGGGAACTTCTAAACAGTTCTTTCCAAGCGGTTTGGAAGACGCAGCTCACTATGCCCTCTGGTGGCCAGCCTGGAGCACGCTATAAACCTTTTAGAACAGGTAAATAATATTTGAAAAATATTTTCTATTTCCATTCATTTAGTCACTGGTTTTCAGGATTTCTGTGTCAGTTTACTTTCTGCCCACTATAAGGTTTGACAGGAGCTATCCTACTGCAGTCTAACCTCTTATGTTGCTGGGAACAGAAGCAAAACAATGGAATTTTGGCAACTGCTGAAGCAAAGGCCATCTATGGGCATGATGAGATGAACCCATGTTGGATAGAAGGTATTTTTAAAATGACAACTCTATAAAGTGAATTAGGTTAAATCATAAGGAAAGTGTTGTGAGATATGTTTAAAATTAACAAGACTGAGCTCTTGTACTGTATTAATCTTAAAAAAATACAAAGATATCATATATAGTTGGAAAAGAGTGATACCATGTGAGCTGGAATTCTTAAATCTTTGTGAATGGGGAAAAAAGACACTAGAAGGAAAATGAAAAAAAAAAAATCCAGAAAGTATGTAATTCACTCTTGCTTCTGTACTCTAAGAGCAGAAATCTTTTGCCAATTTTACTAAGCTAACGATAAGGAAAGAGAAGGGCTATAAAAAGCATCTTTCATGTTTTCTCATGAATGGACTGATAATACAGCTAAATGAAATAGGAAAAGGTGACTATGACACCAGCTACTTCATAACCACCATTTCTACAGGAAGTAGTTATCATAAATGTGAGAAATTCTTCTGTATTCCTTGTTTTCCTTTCTACTTTGCAGGTTTCTTGCTCAAAATGCCACATGTAATAGAAGATCCTTTTGGATGATGAGTCTAAAGAAATGGGTCCTAATGAAAGTCACTGGCCACGTTTTATGCTGGCTGCAAAGTATTAGGACAAAATTATGGGACTACATAAAGAAACCCGGAAATAACCGTTTTTTGTCTTTTGGTATGGTTTGGGTCTGTTTCCCCAAACAAATCTCATCTCGAATTATAATCCCCAATGTTGGAGAAGGGGCCTGGTAGGAAGTGATTGGATAGTGGGATGGACATCCCCCTTGCCGTTCTCGTGATAGTGAGTTCTCATGAGATCTGGTTGTTTAATAAAAGTGTGTAACTCCTCCCCTTTCTCTCTGCCCTCTTGCTCCAGCCAAGTAACACGTGCCTGCTTCCTCTTTACCTTCTGCCATGACTGATTTCCTGAGGCCTCCTCAGCCATGCTTCATGTATAGCCTGCAGAACCATGAGCCAATTAAATCCCTCTTCTTTATAAATTACCCAGTCTCAGGTATTTCTTCATAGCAGCACAAGAACAAATTAATACAGCTTTCTTTTCTGCTTTGCTTTGGTCCTAGCAAACCAAGTGAATATGCTTGTTATAAGACCCCTTAACGTCTCCACACTGGACTTAGATCATACGCAGCATATGACTCACATAGTTTCCTAACAGTTTTTTTAATCTATGGGTCTCTCCTGTTTAGACCTTAGATGCAATTGATGTGAAAAAAAGAACTATAGTTGAAGGGCTACCAATGAAGTGTCAATGGCAGCTAATGTAAGTTACATAAGGTGTCATGAAAAACTACAAGTTTTAAGCTGGACGCACAGGATACTGACAAAAAGAAACCAACAGCCACTGAACTGCATCCAGAGGATTTGTTCAGTTGAAACCCAGGTTTCAAAAGGAACACTGACAAGCTACATGCAACCAGGGGAGCACTGCGGCAGGTTGTGGAAAGATTCAGAATCCATACTACATTGAGTACAACCAAAGAAAGAGAATGTTTGAATCACAGAGAGAAAACTAAGTGAGACAGGACAGATCACTTTAGATATATGAATCACTGACATGTGTAAGATGAAAGACTTTACTTATTTTGTGTGGCTCCAGAAGGGGAAAATTAAGACCCAATGAGTCAAAATTAGGAAGATTTCAGGCCCACAAAAAGAAAAACCTTTCCAAGCAGAAGGAGTACTACGAATGGGATGCTCTATCTCAGGAAGTGTTTAAGCTGAGGTTAGACAAATATCTGTTGATAGACTGATGCTGGAGAGAGGACTTCTGCACTAGGTGGAAGGGTGGTCTAAACGTCTATGTTTCCTTCTAATTCTCAGACTATGAATGCTCTCCAACGGCAGTAAGTAGCTTACCTGGCAGAGAGAGATGTTCTCGTAAGGCTTGGCCTCGGCGTGCAGGTGAGCCTTAGCCTCTCGCTTATCACCATGCACAAGCAGGATTGGCTTCTTCCTGAAAAGAGAGCAGAAGTATTTAAAATACATCATTCATTCACGGCCAGGCACAGTAGCTCACACCTATAATCTCAGCACTTTGGGAGACCGACGCAGGCAGATTACTTGAGGTCAGGAGTTCAAGACCAGCCTGGCCAACATTGTGAAACCCCATCTCTACTAAAAATACAAAAATTAGCTGGGCATGGTTGTGCGCGCCTTAACCCCAGCTACTCCGGAGCTAAGGCAAGAGAATCACTTGAATCTGGGAGGCGAAGTTTGCAGTGAGCCGAGATTTCACCACTCCACTCCAGCCTGGGTATTAGAGTGAGACTCTGTCTCAAAAATGAATAAATAAAATAAAATACATCACTCATGAAGCTGGACTCTGGCCTCATTAAGGAATGCTAGCTTCTTTATCACTCGACATTTGTTTCTGGCATTTGTAGTAAGTGAAGTTGGGGCTAACACAGAGCAGTGATCAGCCCATGTTCATTTACCAGATACCTTTATAATGGGGCTACATGGCCTGATCCTGTAGTTCTGCTGTAACACAGAGGGAATTCAAGGACTGTATTCAACAAAGTCCTTGAATAATTATCTTCTTTGGCCCAAAAGGGCACATAAGTAGCTCTGTGTTAAAATACTTAAGTCCAAATAAATTAAAGATAATTATTGTTATATAGTACAATGCTTTTTTTCCCTTCTTTTGGACCACACAGTGGATTCATTTCACACCACATCTATATTAGCCAAACTCCTCCTGTGTGCTATGTATTGAGCTAGACCCAGGACACAACAGTGAACAGGCCCAGGTCCACAGCATGACGCAGCCACACTAATGGGTGGTTACATTTCAGTGAAACAGAGCCCAAGCTATGCTGAAAATGCTATATTTTTGAATTCCAAATATAAAAACACTTTTCAAGAATACATTAAAAAGGCTTTTGAAAGATTCTCGATCTTTCTGATTAATTCAAAGCAAGATAATCCTTAGAAATAAATATATTTTCTATAAGCTCTCCCCAACACAACAAAAATTGGATATAACCAATCAAGCAAGATAAACAACTGAGCCACTTCCAGATTTACCAGTCACACTGCAGAATGATTCTCCTACAATACAAAAAGGAAAATCAACTAGAGAGAAACATCATAGAAAATGTACTTCTAGTACTAATGCCTCATACTTCATACCCAATAGCTTTATGCTTACATGACAGGTAAACTATAAAATATGTACTTGCAATTTTTTAGAAATTAGGTAAGAAAAACAGTATAGAGAATAATGTAAGAAACACTCATGCATCTATCACCTAGAAACAAAAAATGTTAGATCACGTCATCTTTAAAAAAAAGATTAAACATGACTGATAGAAATTGAAGTTCTCATTCTTTCAAATGTATTGGTTCTATGACTTATTACAAAAAAGCAGCACCTGAAGAATAGCATAATGAGGTATCAATCCTTATGATCTGAATTTTTATACATACAAATTCTGGATATTACTTAAACTTGCCATTTAGGCCACTTTTCAACCTTCTAAGGCTCTTAATGGCCTTCCCAAGATGCACTTGGCAGTCTGGGTGTGCAGGGAGGAGGAGGACACTTTTGTCCCTTTAGTTACTGAGAATCCAATGGGTACTGTATTAGTGTGCCAGGGCCTCCATAACAAAGTGCCACAAACTGGGTGGCTTAGAAAACAGAAATATATTGTCTCAGGTCTGGAGGCCAGACGTCCAAGATCAAGGTGTTGGCAGGACTGGTTCCTGAGGCTGTGAGGTGCATCTGTCCCAAGCCTCTCTCCTAGCTGCTGGGAGCTTGGCTTGTAGCTGGCATTCTGTGTCTTCACACAGTCTTATCTCTGTCTCTGCACCCAAATTTCTCTTTTAATAAGGAAATCAGTCATACTGGATTAGTACTCATCCTAATGCCCTAATTTTATCTTGATTACCTTTGTAAAAGCTCTATCTCCAAATAAGATCACATTCTGAGGTACTGGGGATTAGAAGTCCAACAGATTTTTTGGGGGGTGAGAGAATTTAACCCATAACAGATACAAAAGAATGGCAGTCTACACTTGGCCAACACTCTAATGGGGGTGATTTCAAGGTCTTTAAGAAAAGGGAGGGAGAACAGAAAATGCCAATGTGATGATACCCAAGGATACTACTGCCAGGAAGAGCCAAGGTAGAAACTGCTTGTTGCCTTCAGACAGCCATTCTCTTCTCCTTCCCTAACAAAAGGCTAATTCAGAACAAGGTGTGCTAAGCTAAAAGACATTTCAGCCTCTGCTCAAGGAAATAGATGCAGGTACTGTACGGGACTTCCAGGAAGGCTGCTCAGATGGGCATAGCTGGAATGTGGGCCATTTTGTCCTTCTCCTCCTTTCCCCTTCCTGCTACCTGAATAGACGAGTAAGCTAAAGCTCTAGCTGCCATACTGGGCCACGAGGTGACTCTGAAGACTGAATCACACACCAGGATGGTAGAACAGAAAGGGCAGGTGGATAAGTCTCTGAGAACCCTGGTGCCCCCAATCCGGACCATAAATGTTTACCATCTCAACTCTTCAGGCTGGAAACAATTTCTGTCTTATTTAAACCACTGTTATTCTCAGTATTCTTTTACATGGAGATAAAACTAATTCTGGTTTTATTTTATAAAACTAATTCATTTTTTCTTGTGTGTTTTCCTCCATCCTACTTGCTATTATGGGATTCTGCCCCATAAATGTGTCAGAAACAGGGAGGGGTGGTACCTCACTGTGTGATGCCCTATTTGGTCTGTACTACCTAACATGAAGCTGATGAAGTGCAGGCAGAAGACAGAACTAAAAATCCATTACCTCCAGAGCCTAGATAAGGGAAGGCGATAGGTATAGCCTCCTTTCCTAATCGCAGAAACACAAAGGGATCCTCAAAACAGAACACCATTGATGTGCTAAGGAAAGCACAGCACGCTGGCCACATGTTGGCACATTTACAGATCTAGAAGGCATGTGGAGATGGTATTTTCCTTCATCTTAAGACTGGACATAAAGTTCTGTTATTTGAGTTAAAGCCTGTCCTTATCTACTTCCTGAAAGAGCACAGAGGAAAATGGTAAAATCTGTAAAAAGAATGTGTAGGATTAAATAGATCAAAGAATAGTCTTTTCCCAATATAACTTAACGTCTATATAATTTCAATGGTTTCAAAATAAATATTCAAAAGAAGACCAGTAGCTTTGCCTGAGAAATACAAATCTTAGGTGTCAAAGCCCCTTTACAGTTTATGGTGTTGTCTGTCACCCTGCAGAACTCACCTGAACTCTTGTGGATACTGTTTCACAAGCCAGTCCACGTCAAAGCAGTAGTTAAACTAGATGGGAGAAAAGAAGAGTAAGCCATGGGTAATTCTGCCAAACAGTTCGGAAGGAGAATTGTTTAGTTATTACATTTAAGGAAACTCTAAAATAATGATGCACTACATATATTATTTGTAAACCTGGAGGGTTATGCTGCAATACTAATAAATCTATAATTTATCTTAAATACATGGTTAAAAGAACCTAAATAGAGCCGAGTACATGAGATAACAGGTTGTCAGGAAATTCTCTCTGCATGCTTTGGCAGCATCTGTACTTGTCTGCAGGGTGTTATTACATTATGTCTTATGGCCTCGAGATTAATTTAACAAAGGGGCTTATAAATTTATCCCTTTTCCCCTAGGTGGTTATAAAAAGAAAGATACTGGAGACAAAGATCCTAGGACTTTCAGAAACGAACACTTCCTTTCAGGCTAACTTATTAGCTTTGTATACAGCCACCTGGGAACAGACATTTACTAGGCTTGTAACAATTAAATCTTAAATGCAAATTCTGTACTAGTCCCCACACCTGTGTAATTAGTAACTTAGTAACTCAACTGAGCTAACAGGGCATTTGCAAATGCTCCCCACCTTCCAAATGTACACCAGGACTCTCAATGTCAAACCAAAGATAAAAGAAGCCTGCCTTTCCTCAGGGACAGAGCCATTTGTTCCGACCATTTACTTGGGAGCCTGGAGCATTACATGATTTATCAACACAAAGGGACCAGCTCAGTCAGGAAGGAGCCATTGAACATGAAAATTCACATTTTTCTAACTTGACTTGGCCTTCACTACTCACCTCACCACTCTATGCACCAGAGTTAACTGAGTCCCATGAATTAATCAGTGTCCCCAAAAGAAGTGTCCCATTCTAGTTTTTTGGGCTGGGATGTCCAAAGTGACTTCTTGGCCAGTGGGACCTGAGTCAAAAGCTCTCCTGATAGTGACATCCCCATTCTATGGTCCCATGACCATGGCACTTGAGCTAGCCTCCAGTTATGTGCCATCTCGGTCTTTGCATGGGACTAAGACCCCTAAGATGCACTTCTCCTATTTTCTCATGGAGTTGTTTAATTACTTGTCTACTTTCACCCAAAGAAAAAACACTTTAAAGGTATACTCACCTGAGCTGAAGAAACAAGCGTCCCAAATAAAGGAGATAAAATATCTGAGAAGACAAAACATAAATCTAATTCACACTCACAAAAATCCTCTAGTCATAAAAATCACTACTAACCTATTCAACAGTCACTGACAATCAAGATCTGACTCAGAACACAGTAAGCTAAAACGTTACTACAAAGTCAGACTTTAATGTTTCATAAAATTCAAAAAATAATTTCCCTATATTATTTAATATTTATCATATATTTTTATAAGACAATGCAAAACTAAAATCTACAACTTCAGTACTGAATGACTGATCAATTTTAGAAACAATATGGACAATAATGATACAAATTCTTTTCAAATCTCTGTACCTCCTCCAAATACCCATTCAAGTCCCTCTCCGGGAAACTCCCAACTTAAGACTAGAAAGACTTTCTAAAAGAATTTATAAAACTTAACAGTTTGGGAAGACCCCAGAAAAACTGGAAAGCACTTACTGCGAGCAACTTGCTGCCTGTGAATGAAATCACAGAGGCACCCACAATTCTAAACTCACATCCTGGTGTTCCTGGTCTTCTGTAGGGAAGTCCTACTTTGTACCCATTCAAGCTTTATGTTAGATAGGTTGGAAAGCTCACTTTTCAAACCATACCATAAGAGGAAGTAGAGGATCATCATGACCTTCCATCACAGCAGCCACACCTGTGGAGACGTTAGGTGCCACGCAGCATTCTTGGCACTTCCCATGTATTACTTACTCCTCATATCCATTTTCCAGGTGGGGTCTGTTACTCCTGCTTTATAGAGGAGGAGCCTCTGTAGGAGGCTGCCCATAGACACACAGCTAGGAAGGGGTAGAGTTGGGGTTTGAACCTAGGCTGTCTGGCTCCAGCACCTTCACTCATACCCACTAAACTGCCTCTGAGAATTAAAACTGGTCTCATTCATCTGACAAATATTTACTGAGTGCCTCCTATCTTCTGGAGGTTGAGCTAGATGCTGGGATAGAAAGATTTTCAAAGAATAACAACGACAACAAAAAATCATAACGAAGTTCCTACCTTATTAGAAGAGCTGCAGAGATAAATTGCAATACATTCTTCCATTTTGCCCCCATCAGCATGTATTTCTACCCTTCTAAATTTTACCCATCTTTCAAGGGCCTTTTAAAGTTCCCCTTCCTCCATGAGATCTTCTAAACTATCTAAAATTATGGCACATGGTAGAGTGCTATAGCAAACAGCATGGATTCTGATGCCCAGAATGTCATTACCAGTTCTATGACCTTGGGCACTTTTCTAAACTGCAGATCCATCACTTATCCAAGGAAGACAATTATAACATCTACTCATAAGACTGTCCTGAGGATTAAAGGAGAAAATATATGTAAGCGCTATCATGTTACCACAATATCTTGGTGCTAACAGCCAGTTATTTTATTATGTAGAGCAAATCTCGGCAAAATTCTTTAAGTATTTGTCAATCTGTGTCAAACAAACAAAAAACTTGACAAATACCAAGATAAGAGATTCTCAAAAAGAAAACAACCTGTAGAAGACTCTACAGTATAGAATACTCGACACGTATACATTACACACAATATATATACTGTATACATATAAAAAATACTGCTGACAGTGAACATTACTATTCTTAAATATGGGACAAGAAAAAAATGTGAAATAAGCATAATAATGTTTATTGTATCTGCCATGTGAATATATTACACTGGTCACTTCATGTATTTGCTCCCATTTTTCTGCATTTCCAGTTTAAAGATGAACAAACTGAAATTCAGAAAATGTTAGGTCCTGTGTTAACAATTCATACAGCAAATGAGTGGTGAAGCCAGAAAGCAGCTTCTAGAGCTCCTGCTGTTCCCCTTGCAGGTGCTCCCTGAGGAATAAGGAGAGCAAACTAAGACCATCTTTTGATCCACAAATGAAACATCTATTTGCACTCAGGCATTTTTTTTTTCTTCTCCACCAAGAGCCAAAACCAAGCTTTTAAGCAGTGGTTCTCAAACTTGACTGGGTAGTATAATCCCCTGAAGGGCTTGTGAAAACACAGATTGCAGGGTCTCACCCTCAGAGTCTGATTTAATGAATCTAGAATGGGGTCTGAGAATTTGCATTTTAACAAGTTCCAGGTGATGCTGAGGCCGCTGGTCCTAGGCCCATGGAGAACTATTGTTGTTAAGTATTTGTTACTTTGTTGATAAAGTGTTATTCATAAAGCTTAATCTTTAACCTTAAAGTTAAAAAATATGCAGGGCACGGTGGCTCACGCCTGTAATCCCAGCACTTTGGGAGGCTGAGGCAGGCAGATCACGAGGTCAGGAGTTCAAGACCAGCCTGACCAACTTGTGAAACCCTATCTCTAATAAAAATTAAAAAAAAAAGAAAAAAAGCCAGGCATGGTGGCACGCACCTGTAATCCCAGCTACTCAGGAGGCTGAAGCAGGAGAATTGCTTGAACCCGGGAGGCGGATGTTGCAGTAAGCCAAGATCATGCCACGGCACTCCAGCCTGGGTGACAGAGCAAGACTCCATCTCAAAAAACAACAAAAAAAAGGTAAATAATGCTAAACATTGTGCTAAGGGATACAAGGGGTTAAGCTACAGGGTTCTGAGAACATATACTCTGCCCAAGTTAAGTAAACAGTCTGCTGTCAAACTTATGCACTTGCCTGTCAAGCATTTTTTTCCTGAAAGTAGTTAAGAACACAAGAGTTCTCAGATATCATTCTAGGCTGCCCTCCTTGTTTCATGGAGGAGACTCTCAAGTGCAATTCAATAGCTCCTTGACACCCAGCACCTTCTTACCCTTGATGTGGAGGGCTCCGGAGTTATACTTTGGCTTAATTCCCGAGACTCTAGTGAGGTAAAACTGGTAGGGGTTCCCTTTATCCAGCATGTCCCAAATGTCCTGGCCCTCCCCTGACATCTCATTTTCATCTTCCTCCTCCTCTTTCAGCCTGTGGCAGGTGGGAAGGCCATGATTTTCAGTTCTTTGGGCCGCGCCATGGTTGGAAGCAGAGATGTCCTTCTCCTCTTTGATCACCACTTTCTCAGCCTGCTTCTGAGGCCTTTCTGGATGCAGTTCATCATCACTGCTGGACAGACACCAACCTAGGTCCTCCTGGGCACCGCTTTTCTGCCTTTTGAGAGGTAAAACTGAATCTGTGTTGCTGAATTTCACAGGTGATACTTTCCTCTTGTGTGCAGCTTTCCGGGCTTCGGAACAGGTGTACCTGGGCTCATTTGCTGCTCCATGCCCAAGAGAAGAGGTAGACGGCTTGTCTGGTTTTGGCTTTTCTTCCTCACTTTCATCACTACTGGATATGGTCCACTTCCCATAATCGCCTTCCTGAGACATTATACTCCTGGAAATTAAAGGCGGAAACATCAGCATTTCCATTCATTAGGCTACTGGCAAAATAACTTTATTGCTCTCAACTTCCCTGTCAGATGAGCTGACACCTTGCAGAGGCTAAACCACTTAACATCAGCTGCTTTTTAGGTGTTTATAGGCACATTACCAGAACCCGCTATCAGATTCCCTTTGTCTACCTCCTTGCTCCGCTTTTTTTTTTTTTTTTTTTGAGACGGTCTCACTCTGTCATCCAGGCTGGAGTGGTACAGTGGTTTGATCTCAGCTCACTGCAACCTCTGCCTCATCCTCTCGAATAGCTGGAACTACAGGAGCACGCCACCGCATCCAGCTAAGGTTTTTTTCTTTCTTTCTTTTCTTTTTTGGTAGAGATAGGGTTTCATCATTGTTGCCCAGGCTGGTCTTGAACTCCTGGACTCAAGTGATCCACCACCTTGGCCTTCCAAAGCCCTGGGATTATAGGTATGAACCATCAAGCCTGGCCTTGTCTTTCAATCTAAACTTTGTTCTTAGATATCCTAGGAAAGGGTGTTGAAACCAAACTCCAAAATAAAACAAACATTCATTCTTGACCCTAAAGCTTCCAACAAGCGTTTGGGGTTAAGGTCAATTTAATCTATGTTCAAATGCTTAAGGTCAAATTGGAATTTACAAGCCTAGCCTTTACCCAAGCACAGGCACCCACAGGCTTCCAGTGATTATGTCTTACTTCCCAAAAGACAACCCATTTACCATAAAGCTTACAGTTTTCAAGAGGAATGCCAAATGACCACTTAGGTGTATACATTATTTATACCACTTCCATGAGGACCCAACTAACTCAAGATATTTCATTGGCCACATCATAAATCTACTAAAACCTGCACAGAGATAACTTGTACTAAAGCATCACATTTTTATTTTTTTAAGCCACAAAGTCAAATTCTACTTTCTTGTTCTGAGAAGAGGAAAGTACACGCAAGAGACACTTTTGGTGTTACTACATAATCTCATCAATTCAATGGTAAAGGACTAAGTAGACTTTCCAGATAGCTAAAAACCAGTTCCTCAATGTGATACTTTTAACATTTTAGCACAAGGCCCAGAGGAAAATTACAAAACTCAATAGTCTGTGCTCAGATTAACAGAGTATCTTTTAAGTTTCTGCTGTTTTAAAGAGGCTGGAAAAGATGCATTGAGTGGAGTAAACCAAGATGGTGACACTCACTTCACAAGACCCACATTCCCCCCAAAAAGGGAATTCTACATTAATTCTACATCAAAAGGTTTGCAAATGAATACATATGCATATGTCTCTACATGAGAAATAAAAGTTTTGGCCAAGGGGACCCCAGAGAAACCTTAAAAACTGAGTTCCAGGCCATGATGGTATGGGAGCTCAGACATGCCTGTTACATCCTCTCCCTTTTGCTGTTTAAACACAACTGACCAGAGATCATAAGACCGGCAGAATAGATTCTGTGGCAATACAACACCAAATCATAAATAAGACCTACGGTCATGCCAAGAAAGGGTTAAATCACAAAATGCTACCCTTAAAGAATAAACTATGATTTACCTGCCCCAAGGTTCTTTTTTTTTCTTTAGCAGCTAAACAAGCACTGGCCTGGAGATAAGTAATATCTAAACAATTGCAGCTTACCTACTGCCAGATAGATGCTTGACTCACTGACCCCTGATTCCACAGGCCATCACCACAGCTGTCACTGGACAACAGACCAACTTCAGCAACTTTCTCCTGATAAGAAACCACAGACTGGTTCTGATCAGTCCTCAGAGGCTAAGCACTGAGTGAGTGCCTTCAGGTCCCTCCTTCACCTTTTGACATAGGGGGCCTAATTGTAATTAATTTCAATGTTAAGGCTCCATCCCAAAGTGAACACGAGATGCACAAAACATGAATGTTTGCTCATCACCTGTGCACATGTGCCCCTCTTGCTGAATATTCATAGCTCCTCCCACACCTGTTGAATATGTATACTTGCCAACCCATTCAGCATAAACCCCAGTTCTACCCTCTCCTCCTTGGGATGCTGTTAAACGTCTCTGCCTGAGGCTGTGTTTCCCAGCCTGTCAGCCACGCTGCAGGCTATAACCCTTTATAAGAAGTTCTCCTTTCTAAACATATAGATATCATTTTTCAGAGGACACAGCTAAACAAACAAACAAACACCTATTTTAAAGGTATCTATCCCTTTTCACAATTTCTCATTTAATATTTTTCAATTAGCTACCAGTCAAGTCAAGCAAGCCTTCTGTAACTTACACATTTCAGGGATTATTATGCAAGAATGCATCAAGACAATAAACTGGCCCATGTTCCTGATGGCTCAGGGTCACTGTCACCCCACCAGGCATGAACACTATCTCACAGCCAAAGCCTACAGACTGCAGAGAGGGCTGGGGCCACCTGTTCCTGTAATAGTGATCCCAGACTGTCTGGCTTTTTTGGGCCTTCATATCTGCTTTCTAAAAGTTTTCTATTCATTTCTACACTCTGTCCAGCCCACTTCTAGGGATTGTTAAAACTCATAGAATAGGAATATTTTCCCTAAACTGTTTCTGATCAGCTAAGGGTTAAGAAACTAGCTAACTGGGTTTGTAGAATTGTATTGTCATGGTTAAAGGGGTCTGAATGCCCAGTTTCCTCCATGACAGAGATTAGATTGATTTACTACTGAATACCTACTTAAGCAGCTCAGAGGTTTTTTAAAACACATTTTTAATCCTCCTGGGTTTAAAAACACACACACAAAACCTTATGTTCCACTAGTGTTCTAGAGTCTAGAGGTTGCTGGATAGAGGTATTTAAGTTGTTACAATTCACTCTGAAGAAACTTTCACTGGCTACAATTTTGTGACTTTAAAGTTATTTAGGAACAAAAGAACCACCTTAGGAAAAACCACTCTCTCAAAGTCAGCTCTCGCTTCCTTTGAATTCTAAAATAGCTCTAAAGCAAGGTGCTTAGTAATAGAATCTTCAATTACAGTCCTCAAGCTGTTCTCTATAGATACCTTGCCCATTCTAAAGCAAACAGCAGGTCTTAGTTTTTGGTGAGAAAGGATTCAGCTTCCTTCTTAGAAGCAGACTGCAGAATCTTCAGAGGCTACCATCGTCTCTTCCGTAGGTGAATAACAAATATAGTTGCCTGTATTATATATAAATATTAGATACGAGTTCTAAATTTCTCTTCAAAGAATCAGTATGTCAGTATGTTCAGTTATTTGTCCTTCATTTTAAAGCTGAACTTCCTTATAGTTTCAGTAAACAACCTTCTCCATCAGTTCTAATCAGTTGTTCACATCTGTTCCCCGGTCCCTAGCTCTGTCCTGACTCATCTCAGTCACCTGCTTTGACCTAGGTCACCCCTGGCTACTTGCTCTGACCTGCCTGTAACAGTCCTTCCCACCAAACCAACCACCCTGCCACTCCGGCTTGTACTCCTGCTCTCTTAAAAATAGCCAATCGGGATTAGTCTAGCCTGTGCAGTCTAACCCTAGCCAATAGGAGAACGTCACAGCAGTAGGGGTGACCTCCCATCAGGAATAAATATCCCTTTCCCTCCTTATCCAGGTGTGTGCTCATTATTGCTCCATCAGTGAGGCACAACCTTCTATGAGGTAAACTGCCTTGCTGAGAGGATTTATATTTGAGAGCTATTTCTTTTGTGGCATCAAAATATTACTTATCCCATAAATAAAATGGAATTCCCAAGCCATTAGAATTCTGTAGGTAAAATCCTTAGCAACTCTGTGAATTAGAGAATTTCAAAGGTTTTTTAGTTTTATCATTATCTACACTTTCTAAAACCACATGGAAGTGGAATTCTCTCCAACAAAGTAGGACAAGCGGGTAAAAAATAAAACAAAGCTTTTAAAAAGACATTTTCTAGAGAACAAAGCCTTTCTTGGGGTTCTGCTCTATACATACAGTTTTGGACTTGCTGACACTCAGAAATATGCCAGAGTTGCTTATTAAAGACAACACAATACAATGTATTGGGTTACAATTTAGTGCAATACACTAATAAAACTGTGTCTTGCAATTAAGTGTAGCAGCTTACCAACCTCTTTATGAAATCAAGGTATGCAGCCAGTTGGAAAAGGACTGTTAGTAAACACTAATATCAAACTTTTACTTTGGATAACTGGATGGTCACCAGTATCAGAATTACTTCCCTCATACAGGATCTGGTGACCAGTATTCCCAAGTGTTTCGTAACCAAGTCATAGAGCTTTTACAAATGTAGAACCCAAGAGCTTACCTTCATTGTTTATCATCTGTCTTCCCTGCCTGGGCAGTGCTTGGTACAGCATAAATCTAAAGTCAGACTTTTTGCGAGTGGTACCGAATCAGAGAATGCAATATAGCTATGTTGATTCTGAATCCTGGCACTCAATCAGGACAGCACAGTGTTTCCTAAAGTGGAAGTGACTGGGACCTGACATTATGAAAGAACCTCCCTTTCCACTCCAATCCAAACTCCCTGTTTAAATCAAGAAGAAAGTTGTAGTGTTGTAGAAATGCTTTTAATCTTGATTTTGAACAAATAGCAGGTCTGGGCTCTTCTGTAGGCACCAACAATTTTGTTTACCATCAACAGAAGGTATCTTATGGATATGTTATATTTGAAATAGCAAAATACAGTTTATGTAAAAGCATGATTGGATTAAAACAAAAATATTGAGTATATGATAGTTTATGTAATATCAAAAAGAGGCAGATAAATCCCTAGGCAGATAGGGGCAGGTCCCCATTGAAACCTCACCTGCAAACCAAAGACAGTTTAAAGCCTGAAAGCCAAGCTACAAGTCTCGGACAGATCCACGGACCAGATTGAGAACCTCTCTTCCCACTTGGCACACTTTCCTCTGATTAATTCCCACCCTTCACCTACTTTACATACATTTACTTCTCCCTAATCAGTTTTTTATACCGTCATGCCCACCTTTTAAGTGGTGCCTTTGTTTCAGCCTTTTTTGCATACTCATAAACCAATCAGCATACACTTCCCCATTCTGAGCCGACAAAAGCCCTGGCCTCAGTCACACCGAGAACTGCCCACCTTTGGGTGGGGGCAGGGGCGGACCCGACTTCAGGTAGGGGCCGCCCATTTAGGGTTCTCTCTGCTGAGAACTGTTTCACTGCTCAATAAAACTTATCTCTGTCCTTCTCCCCCTCATTATTCCTGGACGTGGGACAAGAAACTGGGACCTGCTAAACAGCGAGTACAGCAAACAGAGCTATAACCCCGTAGCACTTGGTTCCACGGGTGGAGCAATGGGAGAGGGAGCTGCTGGCTGCCATACACCCCCATTCGCTGGGCTGCGGACGGTGGGACTAAAAGAGCTGTTAACACATCCCTATTTGCCTGGCATCTCCAAGTGTTTGGGCATCACTGTGTCCCCCTTGTCTGGACACTGGAGTCTGCTACCGGAGTCACTTACCATACGCCTGGGCCAGCCACAAGCCTTGCACGGAGCCTATACCTGGGCCAGCACTTGGAGCAGCCAGCTGGGCCTCCAGGCTCACTCACTCACATATCCCCTCCTCACGGGCTGAGTATGCAGTCATGATGGACACAGGATGTGGGCCAGGATGAAAGCCAAACACAGCCTGCCAGGCTGAGTGGGCAGAGCACCTCCTGTGGCCAGCTCAGGACCAGAGGTCTCCAGCTGGCAAAGCAGCCCTAGAAAAATCCTGTGTCGTAAGTGCTAAGAGAACAAACTGGGAAAAAAGTAGGCGAGTGATTGAAATTTGGCAAACACTGCACTAACATGAAAAACCTAAAGAAAATTTCCCGCGAAGTGCTAGCTCAGTGCACTGTTAGCGCTTTTATTAAGGACTTTAAAACATGTTGTGGATATGAAAGGGTACTCCATTTAGAGCTGCTAGTATTTCCTCTCTCCCCACTATACCAGACCCAGCTGGGGTATTTCTCTTTCACCTCCAGCAGCTCCTTCTCATGGAGCTTAAAGACTATCAGTTGGGCCTGGGACTAGGCTCCTCAGATGAGTCCCCTTGTGGCCAGTGATAGGCAAACATGGGCCCTTGTCTCAAACCCAGCCCTCACTAGGGGGTAAATGTGCACTTGGGCAGGTTAGTTAACTGCTAAGCCTCAGTTTTTTAGTTTGTAAAATGGGTATCATGCTTACCCCCAGACTTCATTCATTCAACAACTTACTTGGCAGCTATTATGTGTCAAAAACTGAGAATGAAGCGTTAATGATATACAGCTTCTACCTTAGCAGAGCATAATTTCAGAGCAGAAGAGACAGACCCACACATACAAACTGTAACAGCCAAGATGACTAGACATTCATTACATTTTATGAGACAAAAAATAGGGGTGGCTTTACTTTGGAACATGCTGAAATAAATGAGACCCAGAGGGCCAAAAGGAACCTGCTGTCTAAATGGTGGTATAAAGAGCATTCCAAGTAGAGGGAACCCAGCCTACAGAGGTGAGAGGTCATAAAAAACGACTTAGGCAAGGCAGGCAGTGGTTCAAGATGAAGGGGGTGAGGGGAGAAGACTTGTTAAAGATACTGGATTTTATGCTAAGAACAATGGGGCCCCACTGAGGGCTTTAAGAAGGGAAGTCCAATTTGTCCTTTTTTTTGGAGACAGTCTCACTCTGTCACTGAGGCTGGAGTTTAATGGCTAGATCTTAGCTCACTGCAAACTCCGCCTCCTAGGTTCAAGCAATTCTCCCGCCTCAGCCTCCAGAGAAACTGGGATTACAGGCAGCCGCCATCAAGCTCAGCTAATTTTTGTAGAAATGGGGTTTCACCATGTTGGCCAGGCTGGTCTTGAACCCCTAACCTCAAGTGATCTGGCCCCCTGCCTCCCGAAGTGCTGGGATTACAGGCGTGAGCCCCCGCGCCCCCGCCGTGATTTGCCTTTCTAATACAAATGTGTGCTAAAACTCTGTGGAGAATTGTTTGGAGACAAAGAAGTGAGAGGGCTCTTGCTGAACGAGCGATTCGGAACGTGAGGAAGTGATGACAGCAGCTGCTAACTTGACTGCATGCTCACCTGGAGCCAGGCACGATTCGAAGCGCCTCATCGGATGTCAACTCGCTTCACCCTCAGGACAACTCTGTACTACGGTGACGGTCGTCCTATACTGGGAAACCGAGCACAGAAAGCTTAAGCGCCTGGCACGTGGTGGGCGCTTTCCTATTCACTTTCTGGGACCACGCACCAGTAAGCTTAGGGCTGGGAATAAGAACCTGAGCAGGGGCCCCTCGCGCTTGGCCCGGGCAAGACTCGGGTCCCCGCGGCGCCCGTGCGCGCCCCCTGAAGCGCTGTGATCCGAGGAAAGCTAGGCCCCGGGGCCGAGGCGACCCTGCCCCTTCTTCCTGGCCGCGCCATTTCCTCGCGGTCCGTTTCCAGCCTTGCCGGACTCCAGCAGCCCACGCACCGCGACCGGACCAGGAGCAGGATCCTGGGCCAAACCGCAGCCCGCGAGAAACCGCGCCGAGTCCGCGCCCGCAGTCGCACAGCACCTACCTGAGGCGCGCAGAACCCACGCTCGCCACCGATCCCGCCCCACCGGCGGCTATTGCGCATGCGCGCAGTTCAAACTCTCTAGGCAGCGGCGCGTGATCGAGGCCCGTCCCCCGCCCCTTCCGGGAACCCTCCGCTGGGTCCTAAAGCCCGCCGGGTGTTTCATCAGGACGGGGCGGGGCGTCTCCAGCTCTCGGCTTACTCCTTGGAGACTTCTTAAAATGAGAGGGGAACCAGAAAGCCGTCCCCTGACTTCTCTCTAGTTAACTATTAGCAAGACTCACCCTCTATAGGATTATCATGGCTCAGGCTCCCAGGGCTCCAAGCAGTGGTGCTTAAAGTGGAGAGAGGATAGGCTTAGGTTAAAGGCAGCTGCAAGGAGACCTGTGTCCTGGGAGAGGATGGGTGCAGAGTTTAAAATCTGCTGTAAAATAAAAAGTTAAATGAGCTCCCATCGGACTCAGAACCTCGAATGTCTGTTCCCACCTCGAAACAGTTGAGTTCTTTAAAAATCTTCTGAGAAACCGAACTCTCCCCACATTCCTTGCCTTTAATAAGAATGTTTGCTATGAAATTTGGGCTCGGTGCTGTTTATGGTATTTATTATTGGAATGTTTTTCAAACTAGGCATCTCTTCCAGAGGATTGAGTGAAATATATTTGTGTGAACATAACGGCTCGTTTCGTTCATTGAAGACCTACTTTGTGCTAGGCACAGTGCAAGGTGCTGGAGTTGTCTGGAGGGCAGAACACACGTAGTAGCTACCCTGGGTGCTCGATCCCAATGACTGGACTTGGCTCTTCGTTTGGTTCTTTTTATGCTTGTGCACACTCTTTTTGTCTGCATATAATGTTTAGTATAGTGCCACAGATTTAAATGATTAAAAGCAACTTATTGCAAGATGGAGGGAGAGAATGAAAGAAATCCCGAACCAGGACACCTTGAACCAGCACCTAAAAGCGCTTGGATTTACAGCCGCGCGCAAGGAGTGAAAGGGGCAGAGCAGCGGGTGGAGTCAAGTGCTTGGGGGCAGGCTGGGAGCGTCACCGCCCCGGGAGGCTCCAAGGAAACCTGATTAAACAAAGGCTTTGGCCAATAGCCCTGCGGGATTAACGCGAGTGGCTGGCAGGTTGTCCAATGGGAGGAGACGTCGGAGTTGCGCGGTGACGTTCGGCTTCCTGAGCCGCGGTGGGCGTGGCCGTGGTAGGCTGCAAGCCCGGCTAGGGCCGCTGTGGTCGGTGGTTGGGTGCTCGAGGTCGCTTGTCGCGATGTTCTTCTCCGAGGCCGTGGCCAGGTCGCGGAAGTGGGAAGCCAGTCCCTCGGAACACAGGATGTGGGTAAAAGTAGGTGTCCGGAGGGCGACTGAGTCTCGGACTTCAGCTTGGCCCGGGCCTCTCGCTGCTTCCCCGCCGGTCTCACTCTGCCCAGTCGTACACACCAGACCTAGGCTGCCCTTCCAAAGGGTCGTAGTTGCGGAGCTACAGGGCTCCTGGCTCACGGTCCAGGACTACGGCTGCCTCCAGCTTCCTTCTCTTTTCCCTCTACATAGTCTATTAATGGTAATCTCGAATCTTCGTCTCTCCTCCTGCCTTTCAGAACCAGCCCCTTTGCCTCACCTTCCTCATTCCAGGACTGAATTTTGGGTAGAATTTATCTCAGTGATCTAAATGAATTAATTTGCGTCAGGCTAGCGGTTAACTCCTTTGCACTTTCTTGAGAGAGATTTCAGCCCATCTTTTAAGATCTCTTGAGAATTAATATTGGCACAAGGAAATTCCGTTTTCAAACTCCACGGCTGGGCCGGTTTAGATTTTCGAGGTCCAAACTATATAATCAACTAGTAATAAAAATAAGAAACCGTTTCTGTCTCATTAACTAAAGCGATTCAATGTTCCTCAGGTATTTAAAGCATGTGATGAAGATCACAAAGGATATCTCAGCAGAGAGGACTTTAAAGTTGCTGTTGTAATGCTGTTTGGGTACAAGCCCTCCAAGGTAGAGCTTTCTTATCTATTTGTGGATGGGGTAGACTATCAATAGTGAATGGATCCTAAGAAAAGTTCACAGGGCTAGCTTAGGATGTTTATAAAGTCAATCGTTGCTTTATAAGCAATTTCAGAGATATTTCCAGTGCTGAATTTTAGTTTCCTCTTAACACCTCAACCCAGAGATGAAGTAGAAGTCTATACGACTGGAGCCTACACAAGCCTATCTCACCACCAGGCTACTAATAACTATAATAAATACAAGATGCTAGAGAGGTGCTAAGAGGCAAGGCTGAGTGGGGAGTGTCGGTAGCAGAAAAAATTTACGTAGGACGCGACACAGAGTCTCTTTAAGTTTTACTTTTGTTGCTTTGTTTATAAAATATATCCACAGTCAAAAAATTAAAACAGTGCAGAAAGGTATAAAGTTGAACATAAAATCCCCTCCCTGCCTACAAGAGGGTCCCACTTGTAGGGGATTAATATTATTAACAGTTTTTTGTGTAGTTGTGAAATTTTCTATCCATGACAAACATGTATGCATAATCTTTCATTGAAAACATAAATGGGTAAATATTGTGCCTACTTTAACTTGCTTTTCTCATTTAACAGTATATCAACCTAAAAGCACGCACCTTAACACATTTTAAAATATAGTTGCATATTCTATTTACCCAGGTTCCTGTCTGGGGTTATTTAGGTTTTTAAATTATTATTCTTCCTACAAACATTGCTGCAATGATACACACATTTATGTCCTTGTGGCTGCATATCTGTGGAATAAGTTCCTAGAAATATAATTGCTGGGTCATGGGATACTTACACTTAGAATTTTGTTAGATATTGCTCTCCAGAAAAGGTTGCACCAATTCACCAACAAGGAGAGTGGAGCTGAGCCTCCATGAACCTCCTACTTTAGTAGGACAAGTTTTCTGTTCACCCATCTTTATGCTTTTCTGCTTTCCTGTTACCTTCATTCTAGAGACAGTGCCCTTTTTGTTAAGCTGGAATTAGAGTCAAGATATTGTCCAGATTCAAGAAACTGAACTGCAACCGTCAGGCAAAGGGAGCACTCAGGGCTCAGCCTGGAATGCCAACCCTCACTCTGGTTAGACCAGACAGCTTGGCAATTAATTATGGCCCAGCTGTTCCTCATGAGTGGGCTCTACCTTTCTGCCAGACTGAAAGCCCAGCAAAGCCGGGGACCCACCGTATTTGTGTCAACAGAACATACTTACTGTGAAGTTGTGATGCACAGTAAATATTAATATATTCTCTTGACCCAAGTAGGTTGAACAGCCCAGGTGGGCTCAGAGTGGCTCAACTATGAGGGGATGCTTAGTAACTGTGAAGCTTCTTGCGGAGCCCAAAGAAGCAGTCAGGGCTGACTCTTAGAAATTACAGCTCTCCTGTTAATCTGCAATCATTTCAGCTGGAAGCAGCTCAGCTAAAAAGAGTCAGTCTGTGAAGCATTGTGTTTAACTTGGATTCACCTGAAATGATAACTTGTCTCATTTGGTCTTTATCACCCTTGAGTCTATTTGGTTTCAATTTTAGGATGAGGAATTAATGACAGTTACAGTGATGTAACATATTGTACATATGCTCCATGAAATTTAATAGATTTTACTTTTCATACTGGGGTGAAGTTTTTTATTTTTTAAGCAAATGAACTATTTACTAACCACAGGTCACTAATCAGTAAAGTACTTATTTATAGCATATCGCCTATACACTTTGTCATTTGTACAATGAACTTTTCTTACACAAGTGACAATGTATAATTTCTGTGAAATTCAACAGATTTTTATACTAGTTTGAAGTTTGGGGTTAATTTTTGAATATTGCTTTTGAGCAAATGAAATATTTACTGACTGCTGATCATGAAGTAAAATACTTACATAATAAATCACTTATACATTCATGCAATTGTTTACATAATAAAATTTATTTATTTCTTATTTGAGATAGAGTCTTGCTCTGTCACCCAGGCTAGATTGCAGTGGCATGATTGAGGCTCACTGCAACCTCCTCCTTCCAGGTTCAAGCAGTTCTCCTGCCTCAGCCTCCCGAGTAGCTGGGACTACAGGTGCACGCCACCACACCTGGTTCTTTTTCTTTTCTTTTCTTTTTTTTGTATTTTTATTTGAGTCAGGGTTTCGCCATGTTGGCCAGGCTGGTCTTCAACTCCTGATCTCAAGTGATCCACCTACCTCAGCCTCCCAAAGTGCTAGGATTACAGGCGTGAGCCACTGTGCCCACCTGTACATGATGAAATTTATTAAGTGTTCCTCTTTAATAAAAGGAACACTTGCTAGTTGCTAGTGATATAAAGATGAATGAAGCACAGTCTCTACTTCAAAACAGTTCAGAGTTTAATGTGGAGAGGCATACAACTGTGACAGATACCAAGAAAGAGAAGAGATTGAACAACGAAGTGAAGGGAACAAAGAAGCAAGGCCTAATTCTAGTAGTGACTATAACAGTGTGAGTGGTCATTTAGACTGGAGAAGATAGACTACTCTGATAAATATCTAGGAACACTTTGTGAGTGGTGGGACAAGTTAGGCCCTGATGATTGACTGGATGCAGTGATGGTAAGAGTGACATGACCACCAGGAGTGAAGGGATAGAGATGCCACCAATTAAGAGAAAATTTAAGAGTAGATTCAGAGGAAGTTAGTGAGTTTCGATTGGAAGACATTGAGTTTGAGGCAGCTATGGGCATTCCAGGTGCATTTACTTGTTAAATACTGTGCTGGCTATTCAGGTTATGGTGGTGAAAATCTGCTGTTAGATCTGCCACCCTGAGATGTAGGAATCTGAAATTGGGTGGAGAGGGTAGGGCTGGAGATAGACTTGGGGTTCCTTGGTTTCCAGGTGGTTGCTCAAAACATGAGGCTGGATGGCATTGCCCAGGAAGAGTGTGCAGAATAAGAAGAGTCGTGGTCTGAGGATAGAACGTTAGAGAATACCAACATTTAAGGGGAGGCAGGGGATTTGAAGAAAATGGCGTGGGAACCATTTGGCAGGGACATGAGGAACCAGGAAAATGCAAGGAATCCAAGACTGGGAAGAGTTTGAGACTAGAAGTGGAGAAATGTCAGATGCTGCCAAGGCTCTAATACTCCAAATGTTTTTAACGCCCTCGTAACAGTGTGGTACAGGGCTTATATTTTAACATTTAATGAAAGCAGGTACTCATGCTTTCTATACAGTGTTTAAAATCTCAAATGTTTAAAAATGCATAGAGGAAAAAAGCTGATTAGTCTAAAATGATAACAGTGGTTTTTATCGGATGGCCGATTTTTCAACTTCATAATTTTTTGAATTTTTTGTGCTTTCTACATCAATCATGTGGTACTTTTATAATCAGGAAAAAAAAATTTTAATAGAGCCACCGTGCCCATTATAACAATTGTTTGTATTTGTCTAAAGTAGAAAGGCTGCCTGTTAGATTATATTATATATGGGACAGCCAAATTGATTTTCTCTGCTTAAACTCTTTTGGTCAATGGAATAAAGTTTTGGGGGCCATTAGAGGCTAGCAGATTAGTGTCTGCTATTTTATAGATGTTGATGGAAAAGCAAAATGACTGTTATAGCTGCTGTGTATCATCACTTGTCTGCTTGGTTCAACAAACTTGGTTTCTCGTAAAAATAGATCCTTATTCCCACCCGAAGATTTAAGAACTTGCGCTGTAAAACATTTGATAAAATTACATGTTCTGTTATTTTTTCCTCTTTTCTAGATAGAAGTGGATTCTGTGATGTCTTCAATAAATCCAAATACTTCTGGTAATATGAAACTTAATGTTAATTTTTAGTACCTTATTTAGACACTGATATGGTTTGGCTGTGTCCTCACTCCAATCTCATCTTGAATTCCTATGTGTTGTGGGAAGGACCTGGTGGAAGGCAATTGCATCATGGGGGTGGGTTTTTCCCATGCTGTTCTTGTGATACTGAATACGTTTCATGAGATCTGATGGCTTTATAAGGGGAGAGGTTCCCTGCATAAGCTCTCTCTTTACCTGCTGCCATCCATGTAAGACATGACTTGCTTCTCCTTGCCTTCTGCCATGATTGTGAGGCTTCCCCAGCCACATGGAACGGAAGTCCGTTAAACCTCTTTCTTTTGTAAATTGCCCAACCTTGGATATGTCTTTATCAGTAGCATGAAAATGGACCAACACAGGCCCTCACAAAATGACAATTAAAAACAGAAACTTTATTGCATTATATTTAAGCACATCTTTGTTTTGTTTCTCATCCAAAAGAAAGGTTTTGGTTGTTTTTATTATTTTTTTAATTTTTAATTTTTGCAGGTGTATATATATAGAGAGAGGCAGTATGTGACATGTTTTGATATAGGCATGTAATGTGTAATAATCACATCATGGGAAATGAGATAACTACTCCCTCGAACATTTATCCTTTGTGTTACAAACCAGTTACACTCTTAGTTATTTTAAAATGTAAAACTATTTTGACTATAGTCACCCTGTTATACTGTCAAATAGTAGGTATTAATAATCAAATCATGGAGAATGGAGTATCCATCCTATCAAGCATTTATCTTTAATGTTATCAAGAATCCAATTATACTCTTTTGGTTATTTTTTAATGTACAATTAAGTTATTATAGTTACCATTGCTGTACTATCAAATACTAGGTCTTATACCTTTTTTTTTTTTTGTATCCATTAACCACCTGCACCTCTCCCCAATGCCCCCACTACCCTTCCCTGCCTCTGGTAACCATCCTTCTAGTTTTTATGTCCATGAGTGCAGTTGTCTTGATTTTTAGATCTCATAAGTGAGAATATGCAGTGTTTGACTTTCTGTGCCTTATTTCACTTAACATAATGACCTCCCATTTCCATCTATGTTGTTGCAAATGACAGGATCTCATTCTTTTTTATTGCTGAATAGTACTCCATTGTGTATATGTATCACATTTTCTTTATCCATTCATCTGTTGATGGACACTGAGGCTACCAAATCTTGCCTATTGTGAACAGTGCTGCAACAAACAGTAATGGAGAGGACAAATATCTCTTCCATATGCTAATTTCCTTTCTTTTGGGTATATACCCAGCAGTGGGATTGCTGGATCATATGGTCCCTCTATTTTTAGTTTTTTGAGGAATCTCCAAGTGGTTTTCCATAGTGATTGTACTAATTTGCATGCCCACCAGAAGTTTATGAGGGCTCTCTTTTCTCCACATCCTTGCCAGCATTTGTTATTGCCTGTCTTTTGGATAAATGCCATTTTAACTGGGGTGAGATGATATTATTGTAGTTTTGATTGCATTTCTCTGATCAATGATACTGAGTACCTTTTCATATGCCTGTTTGCCATTTGTGTGTCTTTTTAAAATTTTGATTATTTATAGATAGGTTTATCACAGGGAAATTTTAAACTGTTGAAGTGCATAAAGAAAAAATATCACTCATAATTTTAACATTCAGAAAATGATACGAGGTTTTCTGACTTGTACAGCTGGATGAATGGACATGGCACCTACTGAAAAGGGAAGATGGCAGGCAGGCGGAGGGGTGGGGGTGGGGGCAGGCAATACTTGAGGGTCAGGGAGACTGAGTTCAATTTTGAATATGTTAAGTTTGAGAAGTGTCACCCTACTATGTTAAAGCAATTGGACTGTATGAATTTCAGAAGTAAGTTCTGGGCTGAAGATATGTGGGAATTGTCAATCTGTAGATAGATTTTAAAATCCTGAGAGTGGATGAGACCACCTAGAGAGATAGAGTAGACTGAAAATGTTAAGAACTCTAGCCAGCAGAAGTCAGATGGAAGATGAAGAAATGGCGAAGGAGACTTAGGAGTGACAGGGGCAAGAGGAAAATCAAGAGTGTTTGATCGAAAGCCAAGAGAAGTAGATAAATGAGGAAGGTATGGTCAGCACTATCAAATGCTTCTGAGTGGTGAGGTAGACTGATGAGTATCCTTTGAAGTTCACCACTTGGAGGTGTTTGGTGACTTTAGCAAGAGGCGTTTCAAAGTATGGTGAGGGCAGAGTGGGTTGAAGGTAAGTGGAAAGTGGTGATAAAGTGGGACAAGGTTAGTAGATGAGTCTTTAATTACGTCCAGAGTGGCTGTGGATCAAGAGATGTTTTGTTTGCTTATTATTACTATTTAAATGGAAGAATGTGTTTCCAAGCTTAGAAGAATGATCTAGTGAAGAGGAGGAAAGAAGATTAGAGAGAGGGAGGGAAAGAGACCTATTGTGTAAGGGGATAGAATCCAGAGCATGTTGGATTGGCTTTTTAAAGATTGCCTTTTTCTGAATAATTTAAAGCTTACAAAAGTTCAAAATAAAGTAGTACAGAGAATAGCTTACTCTCTGTATGAGGTATACCTTTTACCCAGATTGACATTGTTAACATTTTACCCAGCTTCCTTCTCCTTTGCACTTTCTGCCACCACGCCCTTCTCTTCTGTACTGAACATAACTACAATATGCTTGTCATGTTCATAAATATATGTTGATAACTGTATTTCATCTGATTTACCATCTATATTCCAATTTTGTCAGTTGATCTAATAACATCTTTAATAGTATCCTTCCTTTTAAATATGTTAAAAAATTACAAGTGTCTCTAGGAGAAAAAGACACATATGAATAGGAACAAAGATAAGAATGACAGCAGTAGGCTGGTGGTGGTGACTCACACCTGCAATCCCAGCACGTTGGGAGGCCAAGGCAGGACAAATGCTTGATGCCAGGATTTCAAGACCAGCCTAGTCAACATAGTATGAGACACTGTCCCTACAAAAAAACAAAAAAATTGGCCAGGCATGATGGCACTTGCCTATAATCCTAGCTACCTGGGAGGCTGAGGCAGGAGGATCCCTTGAGCCCAGGAGTTTGAGGCTGCACTTAGCCATTATCACACCACAGCACCCCAGCCTGGGCAACAGAATGAGATCTCATCTCTTAAAAAAAGAAAAAAAAATTCAAAAGAAGGAAAAAAATGGAAACAAACGTTAGATGGCATTAGACAAATAGAAAACAGGAAACAATATGGTAGAATTAAATCCAATCATTAATGTTTTCGTTAGATGTAAATGATCTCAAGAGCCCCATTGAAAGGCAGATACTGTTAAATTAGATAAAAAAATAGAAACTAACTCTGTGTTGCCTAGAAGCCCATATTAAATGTAAAGGGACAAAAAGATTAGAAATGTATACTGTATTGAACACTAATCAAAGAATGCCAGAGCGAGCATGTTAATATCAGATGAAGTAGACATCAGAAGAAGGAATATTACCGGGGATAAGAAGAGTCAGTTCATTAAGGGAATTAAACATGTATGCCCCTGGCCAGGTGCTGTGACTCAAGTCTATAATTCCAGCACTTTGAGATGCCAAGGCAGGCCGATCACTTGAGGCCAGGAGTTTGAGACCAACCGTGGTAAAACCCCGTCTTTATGAAAAAAATACAAAAAAATTAGCCAGATATGGTGGCACATGCTAATAATCCCAGCTACTTGGGAGCCTGAGGCACAAGAATCATTTGAGCCCAGAAGGTGGAGTTTGCTGTGAGCCCAGATTGCACCATGGCACTCCAGCCTGGGCAACAGAGCAAGACTCTGTCTCAAAAAAAAAAAAAACTCCTAATAATGGAAATTCAAAATACATGAAGCAAAAAACTAATAAAACTGTAAAGAAAAATGGACAAAATTAATAAAGCAAGTAGAAATTAAATCAGTAAGGATATTGAAGACATGAACACATTGTCAACCAATGTGACCTAATTGTCATCTGTAGAATGTTCTACCCAACAACAGCAGAATACACATTCTTTTCAAGTCTACAAAGTGTATTTAATATTGGTCATACTCTGGGCCATTAAACATGTCAGTACATTTAAAGTACAAAGTATGTTCTTTATGATGGAATTATATTAGAAATCAATAGCAAAGCTGCCTGAAAAAGTTCCAAATAGTTGTTTTAAATAAAAGTTCCAAATAAATAGCACACTTGTAAATAACTCATAAGTCAAAGAAAAAATCAAAAGGGATAAATTAGGAGGTATTTTGAATCGAATGAAAAGACTGCATTTCAAATGTTGTGGGATGGATTGAAAGCAGTTCTTGGAAAGTAGTAGCACTCACTTTCTATGTTTAGGAAAGAATAAAGGTCTCAACTGATGACCCCAGCTTCTACCTTTAGTTAACTTCCACCTTTAACTACAAAAAAAGAGCAAATAAGGCCCAAAGTAAGTGGAGGAAAGGAAATAGTAAATATTGGAATGAAAATTGATAAAATTGAAAAGAGGACAAACAAGAAAACATTGAAAGCTGATTTTGTTGAGGTAATCAATAAAAATGAAAAACTATTACCCAACTGAGCAGGCGAAAAAAGGACAGGGATTACCAATATTTAGATTTAAAATCTGTTACTCTTTATATACAAGGTTTAGAATCACATATGAAATACTACTTTCAGGGTTATTGCTAGGAGAACATGTTCTTTATATAATCCCTCACTTGATAGAATTGCTCCAGGTTTTAAATTTCTTGTTGAAAATTTTCAGACTTTCAAAGTAATGTTTGATGTTCCATTAGTTAAAACTTCTTGATAAAGCCTTTTCTACATTTTTTTTTCTTAGGGTTTTTTGTGACTATTCTACAGAGAGCTTTGTTTTCTGGCAAAAGGATTTCCCACATTCTTTGCATTGATAGGATTTCTCTTTCTTAGAAGTTCCCTGATATTCAGTAAGTTACTCTTTCTGGATGAAGATCTTCCCCTACTCATTATATAGTGTTTCTTTATTATGTGACTGATATGGATTGGCTGTGTCCCCACCCAAATCTCATTTTGTAGCTCCCATAATTGCCATGTGTTGTGGGAGGGACCTGGTGGGAGATCACTGAATCATGGGGGCGGGTCTTTCCCTTGCTGTTCTTGTGATAGTGAATAAGTCTCATGAGATTTCATGGTTTTAAAAAGAGGACTTCCCTTGCACAGACTTTCTCTTGTCTGCTGCCATTCATGTAAGATGTGACTTGTTCCTCCTTGCCTTCCGCTATGATTGTGCGGCCTCCCCAGCCATGTGGAACTGTAAGTCCATTAAACCTCTTTCTTTTGTAAATTGTCCAGTCTCAGTTATGTCTTTATCAGCAGCATTAAAAAAGATTAATACAGTGACTTTTCTAATACATCAAGTGTGACTATTGCTGAAGGTACTTTAACATTCTTTATTCTCATAGACTTTGTTTCTTCTGTATGTCCTCTGATTTTGAATTAAGGATTTGACCTCACACTGAATATTTTCTTTCCTTAACTAGTTCTCTGATGTACAGAGAGGTGTGGATTCTGAAAGAAAAAATACAGTTCCCACCTGTATTCTCCTACCTGTACTCGTGTGTGTGTGTGTGTGTGTGTGTGTGTGTGTGTGTGTGTAGAAACTCAAGACCACAAACATTCAAGAAAAGAAGTAAAATAGCCTAGCAAGAAATCACGGCTGAACTCTGCTTGCTGCTAACATGCAATTTTTGTATTAGAACTGTTCAGTACTGAACCAATTTCAAAACCATCTAGTTTTTCTTCTTTCCCTGTTATTGATATGAATCAATTCTACATGGTATTTCTCTTGAAGGAAGAGGGCTCATGCGCAGATTAAATGTTTTTCCACATGTATTATCTCTCTCCTTAATGTTTTGGATCCTGAAGAACTGAAATGGCCCAGACATGGTAGCTCACACCTATAGTCCCAGCAGTTTGGGAGGGCAAGGTGGGTGAATCAGTTGAGCCTAGGAGTTTGAGACCAGCCAGGGCAACATGGCGAAACCCCATCTCTACAAAAAATACAAAAATTAGCCAGGCATGATGGCACATGCTAGTCCCAGCTACTCTGGGGGCTGAGGTAGGAGGACTGCTTGAGCCCAGGAGGTTGAGACTGCACCGAGCCATAATCACGCCACTGCACTCCAGCCTGAGTGACAGAGCGAGACCCTGTCTCAAAGAAAGAAAGAAAAGTCTGCAATGCTGGCCTTGGCCTCCTGGGAGCTATTTATTCAGATAATCAACTTTCCAAAGTTGTCCTGTATAATATAGCTGTGACTTGAGAATTCTCTGCTATCCATTGCTCTTCTTACTTCAGAACAGGGCTCTGGCACGCCATCCACAGGATTCTTTGTGCAGGGCCCAGTTGCTGCCCAGCTTGCAGGGCAAGGTCAGAGGCACATTCTAGATTGGCCTCAACTCAGCTGCTTTTAGGAAGGACAGAGTCCTGAAGCTAGACACCCTGCACTTTCGGTTTGGGATTATACCTAAACCTGGATGCCCAGGTCCTGCTTCCCAAGGGCTTCTAATCCTCTTCAAAAGTGGGTCATTTCTGTAGAGATTTCCTTGTGAAAATTAAGAAGAGTGAAAAGTCAAAGCTGCTAGAAATAAAAGTAGAGTGTCTGGAAGAAGTGTACATGCTGGGAGAATTTGAGGGCAGCCAAGTGAGTAGCAGAAAGGTGCTAGTGATGTTTTTATTGCCTGTAGCCTAAAAAGCATGTGAGTATTAGCAAAAACTGTTGTGGCTGCCTGGAACAAGGAAATACGTGAGTGGGAGAAAAAAAGACATTTGTTAAAGGAAGCAGCAGATCACAGTTGAGGTCGGTTCTGATTTACAGTATTGCTATCTCTTTCAGAGGGTTTCATTATAACCCTCATTCTCTGTGATGCACATTATAACTTCTCTAAGTGTATAGAATGAAGAAGTTTGCAACTAGAAGAGACCTGGAAAACAGTCATCTGTCCTTATTTTAAAATGAGGAACCTGGGCTTCAGAGAAGAATCACAGAACAATACAGAGGAATAATTAAATAATAAATACTTGGCATTTGTATGATTCTTGTTTATAGAATCCTTTTACAGTATTTATTATTATTGTAGATAATTGCAGTGATCATTTCCTGAGCAGTTACCATGTGCAGATCTGTGGTGAGCACATTCATCTGTGATGATTGTTATATTTAATACAACTCTATGATACTATGATTATCCTCTGTATTTGTCCATTTTCACACTGCTATAAAGAACTACCTGAGACTGAGTAATTTATAGAGAAGAAGTTTGACTCTCAGTTTACAGACTTAACAGGAAGCATGACTTGGGAGGCCTCAGGAAACTTACAAGGCAGAAAGCAAAAGTGAAACAAAGACCTTCACATGTTGGCAGGAGAGAGAGAGAATGAACAGGGAATTAACACACACTTTCAAACAACCAGATCTGGTGAGAACAAGGGGGAAGTCAGCACCCATGATTCAATCACCTCCCACTAGGCCCCTGCCCTGACAGCGATTACAATTCCAGATGAGATTTTGGTAGGGTAGGGATACAGAGCCAAACCATATCATCCTCATTATATTTTATTTATTATTTTATTATTTTTTGAGACAGGGTCTTTAACTCCTGGACTCAAGTGATCCTCCCGCCTCAGCCTCCCAAAGTGCTAAGATTATATAGGCATGAGCCACTGCACCTGGCTGATTATCCCCATTTTATAAGTTAAAAAATTCTGGCCATTCATGGTGGTATGCGCCAGTGTTCCCAGCTACTTGGGAGGCTGAGGTGGGAAGATCGCTTGAGCCCAGGAGTTTGAGACCAGCCTGGGCAATGTAGCAGGACCATCTCTCTTAGAAAGTATTAAAAAGCTTAAAAATTTTAAAAATAAATTCAGAAGCCTAGAGAGGTTAAGTAATTTGCCCAGAGTGGCACCGCTAGCTAGTAAGTAGCATACCAATGTGGTCTGACCTCCAGCTCACCCTCTTAACTGATAAGCCTTTCCTTTTTAATAGTGCCATGGATCATATTCCTAACTGTGACAAAATTGAGGCCAATATTCATTCCCCTAAGGAACTTTATGAATCAATTAGTTGAAGTCAGGAGTGGAATTAATATACAAAACACAAATCCTCATGTTCTCTATAGTTATTAGATGTTAATTTCACATTTGGTTCTGGACTATCTAGCATCTAGAGCAAATAGGAAAACACAAGCAAGTACAGCCAGTCAGGGTCCATGCAACAAAACGTTGTTCTAGAGAGGCATAAGTCCTCCTGCCCCGGGATAGTTCTGTGATGGCTTATGGAGGAGAGACTGATGAGTGGATGTCAGTGTCCACGAGCTGTTCAATAAATGCAGGAGTGAATTTTGTAAGGCTGTTGCTTTATCTTTTCTCATTGTAGACCAGTGTTTAATGTCAGGGCAGTTCTTTGAAGGGCAAAGGCTGTGTGTTCCAAGTATACAGATCTCAGATGGTCTGACTTTATTACAGAATAAATTGTAGAGCATTCTATATAAATGAGAAATGCTAAGATTTACAGGGCTTTTCTTTATTGTATGCTAAAAGCTATAAATAATAATTGAATGGGCATTGTCTCACTGAATCCTCATATACTTGTCTCTGTGTTATCTCAGCTCTGTATAAAATATGCCTAAGGTTCAAAACCAGAAAAAAGGACTTCAGAATTTTGTTTTCACTAGGTGATTAGATTGAGTGTCTTTTCTGTTTCCTTATACTATTGCCCCTTTAAATGAATGAACATATTCTACTTTCATACTTGAAAAAGCTTTCCAGGAACTTACTGTTAACTTTCAACTTTGAATGATGGAAAAATCAAAGAGATTGATTCATCGTAACTGTAATTATGGACTGTTTGTTATCCAGTGTAAGGTCCAATCGAAAAATAATGTGTGGATGATTAGGTTAATGGTCAGTTGGCTTGCATGCTTTTATTTATTAATATCTTGTCTGGCTTGTTCTAAACCAGACAGTTGTCTATTAAAGGTATTATTTTTCTAAATTTAAGTATCCTTTTTCTAGTCTTAGATTCTGTCATAAAACTCCTGCTGTTGTGTATAGTTTCTTATTTTGGCTCTTATTGAACAAAGGCCAAGATAGAGCAGGGATGAAGGTTTTGGTTGATTTCACATTTCAATTGGCCTCTTAGTTCTTTTCTGTAATCAGGAAACTGCATACAAATTGAGGTTACCTTATCTTGAAATCATAATCATAGGACCGTTTTGTGGTATCTCCTACAGATACTGACCCATCCATGTATTTATTTAATTACCCATTTAGAGAATGGTGATTATGTTTCACTATAGAGATGGGGAAGAATTAGGAGACACAGACACTGACCTAAAGATTTTTTTAAAAAATATGTGGGCTGGGCACAGTGGCTCACGCCTGTAATCCCAGCCCTTTGGGAGGCTGAGGCAGGCAGATCCCTAGGTCAGGAGTTCAAGACCAGCCTGGCCAACATGGTGAAACTCTGTCTCTACTAAAAATATATAAATTAGCTGGGTGTGTTGGTGAGTGCTTGTAATCCCAGCTACTGGGAAGGCTGAGGCAGGAGAATCACTTGAACCCAGGAGGTGTAGGTTGCCGTTGAGATCACGCCACTGTACTCCAGCCTGGACAATAGAGCAAGACTCTGTCTCAAAATAAAAATTTATGTGGTAGGGAAGATGAAAGAAATATTGCCACTTCTTTTACAGCCAGATGTTAGATGAATATTATAGGCAAGAAAACCTCTAAGAGTTCAGGAGGGCAGCACTGCCCCCTAGCGGAGGTGTGGGCCTGGAGCTGGACGTGTTGAAGGATGGGTGGGATTTGAAACAGTGATGGAGCAAAGAGGCGGTAAATGAATGCAGTGCAGGTGCCAGTCGTGTGCCCTGCCTCCTGTTCCTTTTGCTGGCACTGTGCTTTCTATGCGGGGTTCTTCAGAGACCCTCTTCTCCTGTGGTGTCCACCTCAGTGCCTGAAATCTCTTCCTCCTAGATTCCTGTCCTCTTACAAATCTCTCTCCCCGCTCAGATTTGCATACCTAAATATATCAGCTATCTTGCTGTTAATGCAGTCCTCCCATTAACAGAATCCACTCTCCTTGGATTTTTACCTTTTTTTTTAACCTCTGCAACAGTAAGGAGTATAGTACATAACTGTAAATGAATTATGTCCAGCCGAGTCAGCTGACAGGATGAGAGTTGGGAAGGATTAAGGATGGGTTTGCATGGAAGGAAGGATGAAGCTTTAAAGTCCAGAGTAAGGTATTAGGACTTCGTGCTGTTTAATAGCAAGGAGCCTTTGAAGCTTTATGAGCAGGAGATGTACATAACAAAAAAGCAACAATTCCTACCTGGGTTTGATAGAAATAAGACTTTATTGGTTCAGATTTCTCTATTCTGTAACTGTTTGTTGTCATTGTTGTTGTTTTATTCTGTTTTTTTTTTTTTTTTTTTTTTTTTCAAACAGAGTTTTGCTCTTGGTGCCCAGGCTGGAGTGCAGTGATGTGGTCTTGGCTCACTGCAACCTCTGCCTCCCAGGTTCAAGCCTGGAGGTGAACATGTGATTCTCCTGCCTCAGCTTCTGAAGTAGGTGGGATTACAGGTGCCCACCACCACGCCCAGATAATTTTTGTATTTTTAGTAGAGAGGGGGTTTCACCATGTTGGCCAGGCTGGTCTTGAACTCCTGGCCTCAGGTGATCTGCCCGACTCAGCCTCCCAAAGTGCTGGGATTACAGACGTGAGCCACCATGTCTGGCCTGTAACTGGGGTTTTTACTCATTTTCCCTCCAATTATGTAGTAAAACTTGATTTCTTCCATTAAGGTACATTATTTTCTCTTTATTTTCCAACATTTCTATAGTAAACCGGAAGAAAATTTTATCCTCTGAATCACTTATCAGAGATGACAGCTTACTATTTTTGAGGTCACTTACACCTACCGTCCTTACAGTCTTTCTATGCAAACACATTGTATCCCTCCCCGACCCCTTCACTGTCATGGCCTCCAGAAGTCATAATCTGAATTTTGTGTCTCAAACTAGAGAAGGCTTGCATGATCCCTTTTGAAAGACTGCTTCATCCTTTTAAACCCTAATTTTTAAACACTTTTTAACTCCTGGAAAAATCAATATGTGGCACAATGAATATGAACCCTTCCTTTCTACTAAATCTGGGACCAGGCTTACAGTCCAAATAACTTGCCATTTTTATTGTTTCCTCCTTCAGTCTCCCCAGGTTTATTGCAGTTTCTAATTTGAGCTCACTGTGATAGCCAGACGCTAGACTCCTTCATTTTCAAGAGGATTTCTCTGTGTGCACTGACCCTGAAGCTTAGAACTGTGAACCGCAAAAAACTATACATAATGGAACTTCCAAGGAAAAAATTTATATAGTTTTGTTGGACTTTTTGAATATATCTTCCCCTGTGGTGAAAGATGATTACCCTCCTAGGAAACTGCTTAAAAACAAACAAGTAGGAAAAAAATAACATTTCTAGTCTCTCTCTCTCTCTCTCTGACATATAGATATCACATGTATTAAGTAGTTTGGAAACTAAAAAAAATATATATATATATGTTATGGAACATGAAGAAAGTCCATTTTGCCAAGGATTGTTTATAAAGTGGAAGATGTTTTCCAGTTGTATGTACAAAAAAAATAATAATAAATGCATGGGACTGGCAGAGTCAGGAAGGATTTGTAAAGATCGTTGGTCCAGTGGTCTTTAAACCATGATCCTCAATCCTGGATCCTTTGGGGACACATTCAAAGACACTGCTAGATAGGGAAGAATGGGAAACCCTTCAAACCAAATAGTTCAGTCTTCATCTCCTCTACACATGAGGCTTTCCATTTTCATATAAAGAAAAACCTTTCCTACAGCTAAAAAAAAAAAAAAAAAAAAAAATTAGTTTACCAACTGTTGATAGATTCCAATGACCCAGGCAATTTCTGAATACATTCTGCAGACTATTAACAATAAGCACAGATAAACACATAGATCTCTGTGGTTCCTAATGTTGTGATCCTAATTTGTAACCACAGTAAAGTATGTTTAGGTAACTATTATTAGCGGAACAGTGTACACAAAAGGCTCAACATCGTATTTGAAATTAGAATTTTCTGAACATATTCTTCCTCTGGAGACGGGGTGGGAGGGGAGACATTTCTTCTTGGGTGTGAAATCTGATGTCAGTAGAATTACTGAAAGCCTTTGTGAAGAGGTAATTTTAGGTTTGAATGTTGTGACAGCAGGTGGAGCTAGTAGTAGGAACTCTATTTCTAGGCTATTGAAAGAGCTAGATGTATACAGCTTGCGTTAATGTGTTTTCATTGTAGACCTTCAGGAATAACATTATGTATTGGCTTTGGAAAGTGATCATATTACTACAACATGAGAGCTGAGCTGAATGGAAACTTCTCTGTGCATTTTAGAAAAGGGGCTTGTTTTTGGATAAGTGTTGTCTTAGAAGACTAAGACAATGACATAGAAGGGAGGGTATATGTTCACACAATATGTACTTGATGAGTTTAACCTCTAGTGTGTGGGCTTTAAGAAATAAAGTATATGATTGTGTGGGAAAATAGTGTGAAAGAAATTGATTATACGTACGGAGTAATTTGTGTTACTGGATGTCCTTTCCTTTTAAGTGGTAATAGGCATACAGTTTAAATCTATACACATTTTCTAGTAAAAGCTAAAGAACATTTGTTTTATCCCACAATATTGTGAAATAAAGACCCAAATACTTAATAGCTGCAAATACTCATGAGTTATCTGAATATGTAATTTAAAAGATATCACCACTCATGTACTTTTTTTTTCTTGTTACACAATGAACCATGGAATTGTGCTTTTTTTCCCTTTATCATTTCTCTAAGTCAAATGCAATGATAAGAGCAAATATTATGGATGTAGTTCCCTCTGAATTTTGGTTGGTTTTTACTACATCATGTTTTAAGAATTTGGGTTTCCGAAGTGACTGTTTTGCTGACTATGTGAATAGAAAGTGACCTCCTTTTTGGCATTCATATATAGAATAATAAGATCATTTAAAACATTTTTTTTTTCTTTTTTTGAGGCAGAGTCTTGCTCTGTCACCCAGGCTGGAGTGCAGTGGCACAATCTCAGCTTACGGCAACCTCCACCTCCTGGGTTCAGGTGATTCTTGTGCCTCAGCCTCCCAAGTAGCTGGGATCACATGTGCATGCTGCCACACCTGGCTAATTTTTGTATTTTTAGTAGAGACAGGTTTTGCCATGTTGGCCAGGCTGGTCTCAAACCCCTGACCTCAGATGATCCACCTACCTCAGCCTCCCAAAGTGCTGGGATTACAGGCATGAGCCACCACACCTGGCTAATTTTTGTATTTTTAGTAGAGACAGATTTTGCCATGTTGGCCATGCTGGTCTGGATCTCCTGACCTCAATCGATCTGCCCACCTTGGCCTCCCAAAGTGTTGGGATTATAGGTGTGAGCCACCACGCCTGGTCTGAAATACACATTTTAAGCCTGGTGTGATGGCATATGCCTTTAGTTCCAGCTAATGGGAGACTGAGGTGGAGGATCACTTGAGGCTAGGATTTTGAGGCTGCAGTGCGCAGTGGTCATGCCTGTGACTAGCCCCTGCACTCCAGCCTGGGCAACAGAGGGAGACCTTGCCTCTAGGAGAACCCCTACCCCCACCCCTGCCAACCAATATGCATTTTAATGTTTTTTGCTAAAAACTAGAAATAACATCTTTTTTGTTATTCTTTGAATGTTACTTACTCAGCAAACATGTAATGCATCCCTACTGTCTGCTAGGCATCACACTAATCGTGGGATAAAATTTTGAACACTGTACACTGCTTTCCCTCAGCATGTCTCAGGCAGATGTGTGGCCAAATAATTACCATAGATCCTAATCACTTCTGTGATTGCATTATCAACAAAGGGCTGTCAGGTCACAGAAAAAGGACTCAGCTCAGAGAAATCAGAGACGCATTCAGACAGGAGATGTTGCCTGGGTTGCATCTGGAAGGAGATGTAAACATTCACTAGGAGAAAAAAAGAAGTAGGTGCATGATTCCAGGCAGCATGTTTTACACATGCAAAGGTGTAGAGTACGAAAGGGCCTCTTGGGGAAGCACCAGGAAGTTGACTAGGAAGCCTTGAGAGGTAGGCTGGGGTATATTTCTAAAGGCCCTCATAGGACATGCCATTATCAGTGAATGAATTATTCAAGAATTTCAGCTATTCTAGATGCTACTTCATTGACTAGCTTTTGGTGTTCATGAAAGTAAAGTTATGGATATGACCTTATGGGAACATGACATGGCTAGACTTCAATTTTAACCTCAGTTAGCAATTTTGCATATGTTCTTTGCCACAAGAGTGATTAGATAAGAATGGAGCTACATCAATGTTTCTTTTTCTTTTTTTTCGAGATGGAGTCTTGCTCTGTCACCCAGACTGGAGTGCAGTGGCACGATCTCGGCTCACTACAACCTCCGCCTCCTGGTTTTAAGCAATTGCCCTGCCTCAGCCTCCCAAGTAGCTGGGACTATAGGCACGCACCACCACACCCAGCTAATTTTTGTATTTTTAGTGGAACCAGAGTTTCACCACGTTGGCCAGGATGGTCTCGATTTCCTGACCTCTGACCTCGTGATTTACCCGCCTTGGCCTCCCAAAGTGCTAGGATTACAGGGGTGAGCCACTGTGCCTGGGGTGGAACTACATCAGTGTGTATCCCCACAACTGGGGAAAAAGTGCTACACATGCTAATTTACTACGGTACATATGATTGAGCACCTGTCAGGCACTCGGGTAGGTGAGGGAGATGTGTCTTGTTGTCTAGAGGACAGCTGGCCACCTCTTGAACTTCTCCTCTTGCTTGTTTTTGGAGCACTTCACACTTCACACATCTAAATGGCAACTAACTCTTCATGTCGCCCCAATTTTGCTCTTCCCCGAGACGTTCTCTCTTTAAGTAGCTCTTCCAGCCAGAATCTACGGGATATTCTTGACATCTCCTTCTTTCTCACCCACCACATCTAGTTCTTCATCAAGCTATGTCATTTAGATTCTAAAATATATCTGGAAACCTTCCATTCCTCTCATCCCCACTGCCAGCAACCTGGCAACCACATCTCTCGCCGGTAGGCTCCTAGTTGGTCTCTCTTTTTACGTTTTTTCTCCCCCACCCCAATCCTTTTTTCAAGATAATAGCCAGAAAGATCTTTCAAAAATCAGGTCATATAACTTCCCAATTCGGACCTTCTGTTGACCTCCTATTGCACTTAAACCCAAATTATTTACCGTGACCCACAGGAGCCTGTGAGTTTTGGCCCCTGCCTCCCTCCCCAGCTTTATCTTGTATCACTTCTCTCTGGCTCACTTCGTTCCAACCACAGCAGCCTTTTTTCCATTTTCCCACCCTGCCACCCCACGGCCTCGGCATAGGCTGTTTCTACTGCCAGCAATGCTCTTCTTCGCAACATTAGCCAGTTGGTATTGTCTCAAGGTTTATATCTTGGCTTAAGTATCTCCTCCTTGAAGGGATCTCTCCTTTACCAGAGTCTACTCTACATGAGGATTCCTGGGAATCTTTTTCACAACCTCATGTCTTTCCCCTCATTGCCCATGCCACAGTTTGCAATGAGGTGTGCGTTTGCATTCGAATCTGTGTAATAACTATCTTCCCCACCAGACAGGTCGCTCCCTTGGGAGCGTGTATGTTCTCTTTTCCCCTCTATTTCCAAAGCTTAATACAGTGCCTGGCCCACAGTAGGTCCTAAAACATTATAAAGGACTCATTTGAAAACAGAAAGACAGATTTTTTTTAAGTTGATAAATCTTTAAATATAAATAAAGATGTAGGAAATTAAGAAAATCATTTCTACATTTTTTAAATGATTGGAACTATTTTAGAAAAGTATACAACTTAGTATTACCTCACTAAAAGAAAAAACATGCATGTGGTTATTGTATGGTTGGAGGCTATTTTTTAAAACGGAGCGATGATGTTTTTTATGGAAATCCTGTTATATAAATGAACCGCTCTTTTTATATATTTAGAGCTCAGTTCACCAAAATGTTTAAATTCTTGGCTTCGCTCTTTAAACCTACTACAAAGATCACATTAGAATTCATTTTAATAGATGTTGTAAGCACAGTATCCAATCTCATTTTATCACGCTGGGCTCTTTTATAATCAGAGTCGCAGGAAGCTGAGCCTGAGGCTGCTCCACACATTGTGGGGTGTATCCAGGGCTGGGGATGGTGCCAGCTCTATTGTTTATGTAATATTCTCTCCACCTTTATCTGTGGTGTGCAATTGGTATTGACTTTTAAGAAACTACTTCTCTGACCCGATCTCCCAGTTGGAAAAATAAAACCTGCCGTAGTGATACCTGGCTGGGAAAAAAGGGATCAAAGAAGCATAAGGAAAGAAATTAGGAGACCTTATTTAATAAGTAGTTTCATGCCTATTCGAGCTATTAGAGGGAAGAGTGTTAAACTTTTTCAAGTTCACCATTCCTTTACCCCTGGAAAAAGCTCAGTGAACCCTAAAAGTCTCTTGCATTTTCACTATTGATTTCTAGTGTTGGGTCTGTTAAATGTTACCTTCTAGCAAAATGCCTTTTTAGATCTTCAGGAAACTTTACAGATCATGAGTAAATACTGTTCACCAAAATTAAGATAAAATTTGATTATTTATGATATTTATTACTGTTCATTTCTATTTAATTTTTTTCTTAAAGAGGAAGACAGTAATCTTTGACAAATTGTTTTTTCCCCAACTTGTAGGTATATTACTTGAGGGGTTTTTAAATATTGTAAGGAGGAAGAAGGAAGCTCAACGATATCGGAATGAAGTAAGACACATCTTCACAGCCTTTGACACGTACTGTAAGTGTCTCTGAAGTGTTTTGATGTAAAAAATTGCTATTAAGGGATTAATAGGATTATATACCCAGTAAATCAAGCATATAATATACTTGGAAGATTACTGTATTCATTAACTGTTACCTTAAGTATTGGTGCACGTTTTTTTCTGCATCGTGATCTTAAATTCTTGACATTCATCATGGATGAAATAGTATTTACAGGCTGAGTGCGGTGGCTCACACCTGTAATCCCAGCACTTTGGGAGGCTGAGACAGGCAGATCACCTGAGGTCAGGAGTTCAAGACCAGGCTGACCCATATGGAGAAACCCCGTCTCTACTAAAAATACAAAAATTAGCCGGACATGGTGGCGCATGCCTGTAATCCCAACTACTTGGGAGGCTGAGGCAGGAAAATCACTTAAACCCAGGAGGCAGAGGTTGCGATGAGCTGAGATTGTGCCATTGCACTCCAGTCTGGACAACAAGAGCGAAACTCTGTCTCAAAAAAAATATATATAGTATTTACAGTTATATAGTTGTATTAATATATTATACCTTGATTGTCATGGGGACAGCAAAAGGACTGGCCATAGGGGATATAGGACATGAGCCACCTATGGAGGTGTGAGAGACTGTGTGGCTTCTTCATCAACTCTTGCTCTGACCTACATACGATTGGTGGAATTATTTTCCCACATAGGGTGTGGCTGAGAGGGGTGGCTGCAGACCCCCTAAGCTGCACAGATCATACACAGAATGAAAAGACTTGTGGAGACTAGGTTCAATGTCTTGGCTGCTGTTATGGTTTCTTTCTAAATATTAACATTTCATGATGCTAATACCAAACAAGGGAAAAGATGTGAATTTTGAAGACTGCATTGTTTTGGCAACTCACAAAGACTCAAAGTCTAACACCATTGTTACAGGGCACGTCTCATATATGAATCCCTGGGACTGAGAGAATCAGCAAAATGATAGGGCCACAAGTGACCTTCAAGATCAGCTGGGACTACACTGAAGGAAAGCATGATTAGATTCTTAAATTCTTTGGATGAGACAATCTCAGATTACCTTATGTGTAAAATGAATCATAAATTACTGCTTTTCTCCTAGTGGTACATTAAGTTTTGCACAAATGTTATGGCTAAAGTTACATTTCATAGGGCTCTTCAAAGTAAGTGAATATTTTTTATTGTTTTCAAATAGATCGTGGATTTTTAACTTTGGAAGATTTCAAAAAAGCATTTAGGCAGGTGGCTCCCAAATTACCAGAAAGGACTGTTCTTGAGGTATTCAGGTAAGACATCAAAATCTTTCTGTACACCCACCTTTTGATGTACCATTTGCTTTTACACATATTTGACTTTATGGAAAGCACTTATTTCTTCTGATTTTTCAGTCAAGAACATTTTTGTCTTGCAGCCTAGTGTCATGATCCAGGTGTGTCCTTCCATGCCCTTGACAGTGAACTGTAAAGGGAGAGGGGACTTGTACACCAGCCAGGTGCATACAAGCACTTGTGAGTAGGGGCAGGAGAGGAACAGGAAGAAAGTGGAACTTCTTCAGATACTTCTGTATGAACCAAGGGAAAATGAAGCTTTATTAATATTTAGCATGGATGCTGGTGTCCTCACATGGTCTGTATTTCAGACAGACACAGGTTACATGTGGCTCTTCAGTTGTCTGGAAAGAACAGTTGGAGTTGCCTGATGGTAGCCTCCTCCTGCACTTGCTTTCAAAGCTACTGACATATTGCAGTTCACATGTACCTGATAAAGTGGATTTAAAGATTACATTATGTGGTTCTTATGAACGAATCCTGACAAAATGGACAAGTGGCTTAAAAGCAGTTTCTGATAGGAAACTGCAAATTGAAGGTAGTATGAATAGTGCAAACACATGCTGATGTGAGAACACAGCAGAGCTGTCTCTTCTGTGACTCCCAGCATGAGCTCTTCATCAACCCTGTTACCAGGTGCATTCATTAGGGTTTTGCACATTAGCAAGAGCCAGAAAACGCAAAAGAACGGAAACTCAAAAAAGATAGAAATTCATTTCTCTGTCACATAAAGGTAGGCAAACCAGGGCTTAATGTTGACCACACAGTCAGGAAAGATCCAGATTGCCCCTTTTCTTGTTGCTTTGGCTGCATCAACACCTGGCTTCTTGCTCTTGCTTCAAGATGATTGCTTAGGTTTCAGCAGTCAAATCTGAATTCCAGCTGGTTAGGAGGAAAAGAAAGCAGGAAGGTATTCCACTCCTCAGGGTGTGTATGTTTTCTACTTACAACCCAGTGACCAAAACTTAGTTTCAAGGTCATGCATAGCTGCAACGGGGAAGCGTTCTGGAAAATGTAGTCTTTGCTCTGGGCAATGATGAGCCCAAGAATAGAGGTTCTGATGCCAAGGAAGAGGGAGAGAGAATGGATATTGGGGAACATCTGGCAGATGTTCCCATTTGGGATAAAAGTAATTTAATGAAATATGACCAGAGCCAGCCCTTCTCAATATAAATTATTAAGCAGGTTACTTGAATAAGGATTTGCAGTCATTATCATTAACATATATGAAATTCATTTGCTGCATTGTTGACAAGCTACTGAGCAAGCTATTGAAGAAGAGCAAAGAAGTTAAAGCCAGATGCATACAAAGTGCTTATAGGAAAATATTACTTAGTTGATTTTGTAAAAGCAAGTCCTTTAAAATGTGGCATCTTTGTATTTTGTGATGAGATAGGTAATATCAATATATTTCTACCACACAAAAGTTGTTTTCAACAAAGGAACTAAAAATTGATAGTCATTTTCTTTTTACAAAAAGACACGTTGTCCAAATTTGCTGAACTTTATGTGTTAATTGGTTTTAGTAGATACTACCTTGTAGAAATTTTTGAAAAATATGTTTAAATATGGCCGTTCAAGATACAGGCAATGTTTTAACAATAAATGAGAAAGTAACACCTTCTTAGAAGAAAAGCTGTGCTACAGGGAGAACATTTTTGAAATACACGTTTGAAAATGTTATTTTAAAACATAATGTATGTCACCTGTTAAAACTATTCATATCTGCATGTTTTATACATTTAAAATGGAATGTCCTGGCTGGACGCGGTGGCTCATACCTGTAATCCCAGCACTTTGGGAGGCCAAGGTGGGTGAGGTGGTGAGGAATTTGAGACCAGCCTGGCCAACATGATGAAACCCCGTCTCTACTAAAAAGACAAAAATTAGCTGGGCATGGTAGCATGCGCCTGTAGTCCCAGCTACTTGGGAAGCTGAGGGAGGAGAAGTGCTTGACCTGGGATGCAGAGGTTGCAATGAGTTGAGATCACACCACTGCACTCCAGCCTGGGTGACAGAGTGAGACTCTGTCTAAAAAAAAAAAGAAAAGAAAAGAAAAAATGTCCTAACCTGGCTAAAAATATCTACAAAGTTGCGGTGATTTTAGCACACAATTTTTAAAAACAGAAATTTGGCCTGATGTGGTGGTTCATACTAGTAATTCTAGCACTTCAGGAGGCCAACGCAGGAGGATTGCTTGAGACCAAGAGTTCAAGACCAGCCTGGGCAACATAGATCCTATCTCTACACAAAATACAGATATTAGCCAGGTGTGGTGGCATATACCTGTAGTCCTAACTACTATCTACTTGGGAGGTTGAGATGGGAGGATCTCTTGAGCCCAGAAGTTCAAGGCTGCAGTGAGTCATGGTTGCACCACTGTACCCCGGCCTGGGCAACAAAGCAAGACCCTATTTCTTAAAAAAAAAAAAAATAGTGTGTGTGTATATATATATGTGTGTGTGTGTGTGTGTGTGTGTATATATATATATATATATATATGTTTTTTTTTTATATGCTCATCTTTCTGTGGGTCAGGGTATATCTTGAAAATGTATTAAAGTATTAGAGCAATTGAATTATATAATTACATGTACTATATAATTGTGATTTTATATAAATGTATGTAATTGTATATATGTAATATATAACATAATTATAGATATTTAAGTATATATGTAATATATAATATATAATTAATTGCACATAATTACATATTTATATATGCAATACATAATATAATTAATATGATTGTATACAATTAGTTATATATGATTATATAGCATATAATTATATTTTATTAATTGTGTATATGATTACATATGGTTAACATGTATAATTATATAATTCATTAGCAAGATATCAGGGAAGATGGACATTTACTAGCTGAATTTTAGTTGGCATTAGCAACAAAATAATAATTTAAGAAAACAAAACAAATTTTAAAACCCCTAAACCTTTACATTATCAGAGGTTGGAATCAGTGGTATGATGACCTTTTCCCATTTAGATCTTTGTGTTTTTATGTGGTACCTATACTATCCACTAAAACCAAGTATCAAAACAAATTGAGCTTTAAATTGCTTGGATATAAAATATTAAGCCAAGATGTTCAGAAATAATAAAGTATATTAAAGTACATTGTTCTTGTTAATTATTAATTTCTAGTGACAGCAAAAAGTTACTTGCCATTAATAAAATATTTTTATCTTTAATTCTTTAGAAATTTCTGTATTTTAACCATGTACATAGTATATTAATATAGTAATACATGTACTAATCTATAAATAAGTATATTCATGTTGTAGAGTATATGCCCACAAATCTAGTATTTACTAGGATTGTGAGACTAAAACAGTTTGGAAAACCACTGCAACATCCAGCCAAAGTAGATACTTCATTGATTGAATATGGGCTATTTAAACTCTCAATTGTATTTTTATAATACCACAACCCCCAAATTAGACTAAATAATGAATAACACATATGAAAGGAAGTTGTGAACTCGAAAAATATTTCCTGTTTGTGTAAATTGAAGTAGGCCAAACAGAGATGTCTAACCTAACACACATATCCTTATTTCAGTCATCAAATTTCAATAATAAAAAATCAGCTGCTGAGGCTGTTATTGATGCAAAATTATGTAATGTTTCTAAGGTTAGACGTTCAGCTTTTGAGATGCTTGAGTAGCTTTTGCGTTAATTGACCAGCGTGTATGGGTTTTACTACCCAGGTCCACAATTCACTGCACAAGTCCAGAAAAAAATTGCTGACCTCTGAAAAGCACTAAAAGAAGGCAGCTAGAGAGGGAGAATTCTAATTAGGCCAGGGTCCTCTGTGGCTTGAATGACTGAAGAAGTTTTTATAATCTTCAATTCAGTGACGGCCAGATTCTTCCCAAAGAAATTTCTAGAGATCAAGAGTAGGTTATTTCAGAAGTACTTGCCTGTATTACACTTTAATTTTACAAACAACAATTCAACCAACCAAACAACAAAAACAAACAATCCAAAGAGACTTGGACATGGGCATCAAGGAATCATTTCACTTTACAGTTTGATAGGAACACTGGTGTATCGTTCATTAATTCTGAAAGTTTTAGGAGTACTAAATGTAAAATGCTTTTGTAAGGTTTGTCAGTTGTTGCCTGGGTATTCTGGTGATGTTTACTTTAGTGCTTTTATCATTAATGAAAGCAATGTGTTTTTTTAGAAAACATTATTAGGGTTCATAACATTCACATTCTGTTGTGCAACCATAATCTCTTTTGTTTTAGTCATAGTTCTACAGTTGAATGAATTCAAAGCTCACCTCCAGGCCTTTTGCTATGGTTTCTGCTTAGCTGAAGTTTATCCTCAACTAGGGGTCATAAGAATTATATTCCCCACTGTCCTTCATGTTCAGAAATGCTTATTTGGGTCATTGCACTTGAATAAAAATATGTAATGGATTGAATGCTAACATTTTTGACTCTCATTCTTTGAGAATATTGGTTATGCTTATATTGGAAGTCCTTTTAAGTTCTTTTGCTAATTTTTATTTTAATTGCTTGCTTTTCTCTTAGTATATTACCATGCATCAGTGTATTCTCAACAATATATATTCTCCTTTGTGCTGCATCCAGTGTGGCATTTGTCTTTTTCTGTTTTGGTTTTACCTTTCTCTTACATTTCTTTCTTGAGCTATACCTGCTGCTGTCTCATATCCTTTTGTTACTTTGCTCTATCTTGTTATTTTGTAGTATCCCCCTATCTACTTTCAGCTCTTGTTTTATAGGGGTGCTTGCTTTATTAGGGAAAATAGTGATTTTTTCTGATTTTATTTTTAAATGAGTGACTGGGGGAAGCTAATTGTAACTTTTTCCACATAAATTAATGAACGCAAGTTTTCTTCCAAGAGAAAAGTTGTGAGGAACAAGTTACTTTCATATGCCAAGGGATGTCTCATATAAAAACCAAAATCAAAATTGCTACTCATTTGTATGTCTAAAGATATTATAAAATCTTTAATACTCGGATTTCAATATTTGAGACTTTTTTTCAGTGTTTGAAACTTAAAACTTTCAGCTGGTGTGGTGGCTTACACCTGTAATCCAACACTTTGGGAGGTTGAGGGGGCGGATCACTTGAGACCAGCCTGGTTAACATGGCAAAACCCCGTCTCTACTAAAAATACAAAAATCAGCCCAGCATGGTGGTGCATACCTGTAATCCCAGATACTCAGGAGGCTGAGACACAAGAATTGCTTGAATCTTGGAAGCAGAGGTTGCAGTGATCCAAGATGGCACCACTGCACTCCAGCCTGGGCGACAGAGCAAGACTCTGTCTCAAAAAAAAAAAGTTTGCTTTCCTCTTAGTGCTGGTAGTCACAGTTTGTGTATTTGTGTGCTAAAATAGCTGAGGCTATGTCAAAGGTGATCTTGCATTATTAATCAGAATTACTACCCACTAAAAATGGCAGACGTTCAAGATACTTAAGAGCTATTTGTACTATAGTACTGTTTGTACTATAGAATTAATGTTAGGTAATAGTCTGTTTCTAGCAATTAAAAATTAAATAAGAAATGTCTTTTCTCTTTAACACTAATAAAACTTGTTGAAAATTTTGTAGCACTATCTTTTGTTTTTAATGTTCAGAAATCTTCAGTGACTCTAAGAAGTAAAAAGTTAAAACTCTTTAACCTGGCTTTCCAACATCTGGTCTCTTTTCCAACATCTGGTCCCCTTTTCAAACTCATCTTTCATCATTCCCAAATTCCTGTGTTTCCCTTGGCATGGTCCTTGTTCCTCTGATTATGTGATGTGCGTTTATACTTCATTGTTTCTCTTGCCTAGCAGTGCCTTTCCCTACTCCTTACCTGTCCCAATATCCAGTGACAGTAAAATTCTGTTTTCTTTGTGGTTTAATTTATTTCTCATAAACTAGGAATGAGTACTTTCAAATACAGTCAGGAGCTTCATAGCCACATGTGGCTTTGCTTTCCATTTTTCTCTGACTACATGTGATTTTCATGGATTAATCTCTGATGGTCTCTTTTTGCTTTATTTTGGAAGCATCTTCAGTTCATGATTTAGCTTCAGTTATCATCGGGAAGCTGGCTTAATGTTCTTTCTTGACTTTGCCCGCCATCAACACCCTGTGATATTTCTGGCTGGCATTTTTCTCTGCATGGATATGTTTACTTCTCCATGCCTAGAAGCCTTCTCCGTTTCATTGTAAGCACTGCGATTTGTACATTCCCACCACCTGGCAGTTGGCAAAAAGCTCTGGGAAGTTGCTTTTGCTTCCCAGTCATGAGAAGAAATGTGAATGTGCATGAGGTCCATGCCCTGACCCAACGTCCAGGATTCTGAGTGCGTAGGCGGATTGCCATGTGCTAAGGTAAAGCGGAAATATCGAAGCACCAAATGCTCCCGTCATGACTGGAGACATTTAAAGTTACATCCTGATATTTTTGGTGGAAGAATCCCATTCTTCATATTACACAAGGGAAGGTCAAAGGATATAGGACATATAACTCTCCTTTTTTGAATATTAGAAATTGGGTGAAAATAAGAATGTTATTGCTTGTTGAATAGATATTTTCAGAGTCAGAGTATTAGTGGAGGCTGGGGCTTAGGAATGCAATTGTAGACGAGAGTGATGGATATTCTCTTGGCAGAAAAATTATATAGACCTCATATCACAGCCATTATAGAGTTAAGGATTGTCACGAGCTTAGGTAAAACAAACTAATAGTCTCTTCTGTTATGCTGACTGGAAGAGTCTTACTGAGCTGAGAGCCTAAAGGAAAGCGATTTCAGAAAGCATTTATTTATTTATTTATTTATTTTATTTATTTTTTTTTTTAGAGAGAGAAAGAAGTAGAATAAAAGAGAAAAAAGAAAGAAAGAGAAAGAGGGAGAGAGAACGAAAATCTTGCTCTATTGCTCAGGATTTCATTTAAATCTGTAAAATGCTTATGCAATTACTAAAAAGT
>CAUYQU010062017.1:0-26410 GCA_963574635.1 Cheracebus regulus | reverse complement strand
TGGTTTCTTCCCATCTTTGTGTATTTATCCTCCTGTCATCTCTGTAGTTGCTGACTTTCAGATTGGGCCTCTGAGTGGACGTCTAGTTTGTTGATGATGAAGTTATTTCTGTTTCTTAGTTTTCCTTCTAACAGTCTGGCCTCTCTGCTGTAGGACTGCTTAGGTCCGCTCCAGGCCCTGCTTCCTGGGGATCACCTGCAGCAGCTGCAGAACAGGAAAGGTTGATACCAGTTTCTTCTTCTGCTATCTGTGTCCCAGAAGGATGCCTGCCAAATATCAGTCTGATCTCTCCATTATGAGGTGACTCTTTGGATATACAGGGGTCAGGGAGCTGCTTGAGGAGACAGTCTGTCCTTTATAGGAGCTCAAGTGCTGAGTTGTTAGCTCCGTTGTCCATTCAGAGGTGCTGGGCAGGTACATTTAAGTCTGTTGCCGCAGAACTCATATACCCCCTTTTTTCCCCCCAAGCGTTCTGTCTCGGGGAGTTAGGGCTTTATTTATGAGTTTCTGGTGTGCTGCTGCCTTTTTTTTTCTTTTCAGGGCTGCCCTGCCCAGCAAGGAGGCAGCCCAGTCCCTGTCTGCCTGCACAGGCTTTGCTGAGCTGCTGTGGACTCCACCCAGCTGCCATGAGAACTTCCCTGCAGTCCTGTTTATATAGATGTAATTAGAACTGCCTTGGCAATAGTGGCCTGCCTCTGCAATGGCGGGTTGCCTCGGCAATGGCAGGCTGCCTCCGCAATGGTGGACTACCTCTGTAGTGGTAGAGTGCCCCGTAATGGCAGACACCCCTCCCCTATAGAACTGGACCATCCTGGGTTCAGCTGCGCCAGCTGCGAAACTCTTAACCAAGAGCGTTTCCAATTGCTGTTTTAGCCGAGCCTGATCACCTGGCTCGCTGTCTCAGAGCCTTTTGTTTTTTTTAGTTGAATGGTTGACTCCCAGGTGTTCCAGTCGACTCCCAGGTGTTCCAGTCACCTGTTGAAAAGGCGCCGGGATCTGTGTGATTTCCCCTGTGGGGACACACTGCACAGGCTGAAACAGTGACGCTGAGAATTGTAGTGCTTTTTTGCCAGGGAATCTCCTGGGCTGGCTCCCTGATTCAGTCCCCTTTTTAATCTGCCTTCCCGTAGCTCCACTCGCCAGTTAAAAGGGCACACAGATTAGTGTATTTTGTATGGAGAACCGCCACACTGGGATGCCGGCAAAGGAGCCACGCCGGCTGAAACAGCCGTGCCAGCCAAAACAGCTGCACTGGCGACTCGTGGGGCTGCTCCGCCTGGGAATCTCCTGGTCTGGGGGTAATAAAAATCCGTCTGGAAATGTGGCGTCCACTCACTGTCTGCACTTTCACTGGGAGCTGCAATCCTGAGCTGCTCCTAATCGGCCATCTTGGATCACTCTCAGATTTATTGATTTTTTGAAGGGTGTTTTATGTGTCTATCTCCTTCAGTTCTTCTCTGATCTTAGTTATTTCTTGCCTTCTTATAGCTTTTGATTTTTTTGATCCTGCTTCTCTAGCTCTTTTAATCGTGATGATAGGGTGTTGATTTTAGATCTTTCCTCACTTCTCATGTGGGTATTTAGTGCTATAAATTTCCCTCTAGACACTGCTTTAAATGTGTCCCAGAGATTCTGGTACATTGTGTTTTCATTCTCATTGATTTCAAAGAACAGCTTTATTTCTCCCTTCATTTCATTACATATCCAGTAGTCATTCAGCAGCAGATTGTTCAGTTTCCATGTAGTTGTGTGGTTTTGAGTGAGTTCCTTAATCCTGAGTTCTAATTTGATTGCACTGTGGTCTGAGAGACCATTTATTATGATATCTGTTCTTTTGCATTTGTTGAGGTTGATTTATTTTCAATTATGTGGTAAATTTTAGAGTAAGTGTGATGTGGTGATCAGAGGAATGCATACTGTGTGGATTTGGGGTGGAGAGTTCTGTGGACATCTATTAGGTCCTCTTGGTCCAGATCTGAGTTCAAGTCCTGGATATTCTTGTGAATTTTCTGTCTCATTGATATGTCTAATATTGAAAGTGGAGTGTTAAAGTCTCCCACTATTATTGTGTGGGAGTCTAAGTCTCTTTGTAAGTCCATTAAGAACTTGCTTTATGTATCTGGGTGCTCCTGTATTGGGTGCATACATATTTAGGATAGTTAGCTCTTCTTGTTGCATTGATCCTTTTACCATTATGTTATGCCCTTCTTTGTCTCTTTTGAACTTTGTTGGTTTAAAATCTGTTTTATTAGATACTAAGATTTCAACCCCTGCTTGTTTTTGGTCTCCATTGGCTTGATAAATTTTCCTCTATCCCTTTATTTTGAGTCTATGTGTGTCTTTGCACGTGAAGTGGGTTTCCTGAATAGAACACACTGATGGGTCTTGACTTTTTATTCAATTTGCCAGTCTATGTCTTTTGATTGGATAATTTAGCCCATTTACATTTAAGGTTAATATTGTTATGTGTGAACTTGATCCTGCCATTTTGATACTAGCTGGTGGTTTTACCCATTAGTTGACTCAGTTTTTTCATCATGTCAATGGTGTTTACCATTTGCTACATTTTTGCAGTGGCTGGTACTGGTTGTTCCTTTCCATGGTTAGCACTTCCTTCAGGAACTCTTGTAAGGCAGGCCTGGTGGTGATGTAATCTCTCAGCATTTGCTTGTCTATAAAGCATTTTAGTTTTCCTTCACTTATGAAGCTTAGTTTGGCTGGATATAAAATTCTTGGTTGAAGGTTCTTTTCTTTAAGGATGTTGAATATTGGCCCCCACTCTCTTCTGGCTTGTAGGATTTCTGCCGAGAGATCCACTGTGAATCTGATGGGCTTCCTTTGTGGGTAATCCAATCTTTCTCTCTGGCTGCCCCTAGCATTTTTTTCTTCACTTCAACCCTGGTTAGTCTGAGGATTATGTGCCTTGGGGTTGCTCTTCTTGAGGAATATCTTTGTGGTGTTCTCTGTATTTCCTGGATTTAAATCTTGGCCTGCCTTTCTAGGTTGCAGAAGTTTTCCTGGATAATAATCTAGAGTGTTTTCCAGCTTGGATTCATTCTCCCCATCACATTTAAGTATATGAGTCAAACTTAGGTTTTTTCACATAATCCCAGATTTTTTGGAGGCTTTGTTCATTTCTTTTCATTCTTTTTTTCTCTAATCTTGCCTTCTAGTTTTATTTTATTGAATTGATCTTCAATCTCTGATATCCTTTCTTCTGCTTCTTCAATTTGGCTATTGAAACTTGTGTATGCTTCATGAAGTTCTTGTGCTGTGTTTTTCAGCTCCATCAAGTCACTTACATTCTTCTCTAAGCTGGTTATTCTAGTTAGCATTTTGTCTAACCTTTTTTAAGGTTCTTAGTTTGTTTGCATTGGGTTAGAACATGTACCTTTAGCTCAGAGAAGTTTGTTATTATCCACCTTCTGAAGCCTGCTTCTGTCAATTTATCAAACTCTTTCTCCATTCAATTTTGTTCCCTCTCTGGTGAGATGTATTCCCTTGGATGAGGAGAGTTGTTTTGGTTTTTGGTGATTTCATCCTTTCAGTGCTGGTTTCTTCCCATCTTCGTGGATTTATCTACCTTTGGTCTTTGAAGTGACTTTGGTCTTTTTGGTGACTTTCTGATGGGGTCTCTGAGTGGACGTCCTTTCTGTTGATGTTGAAACTATTTCCTTGTTTTAAAAATTTTCTTTCTAACAGTCAGGCTGCTCTGCTGCAGGACTTCTGGAGGTCAACTCCAGACCCTACTTGTCTGGGAATCACATGGGGCGGTCTGAAGAATAGCAAGGATTGCTGCCTGTTCCCTCCTCTGGTATCTTCATCCCAGAGGGTACCTGCCAAATGTCAGCCAGAGCTCTCTTATATGAGGTGTCTCTTTAGATATATGGGGTTAAGGGAGCTGCTTGAATAGGCAGTGTGTCCCTTATCACAGCTCAAGTGCTGTCCTGGCAGCTCTGTTGCTCCCTTCAGAGCTGCTGGGCAGGGACGTTTAAGCATGCTGCAGTGGAACTCATGACTGCCGCTTTTCCCAGGTGCTCTGTCCTGGGAAGGTAGGGCTTTCTTTATAAGTCCCTGGTGCTGTTGCCTTTTTTCAGAGATGCTCTGCCCAGCAAGGAAGGAGTCTAGTCACAGTCTGCCAGCAGAGGCATTGCTGAGCTTCTGTGGGCTCTGCCCAGATGCTGTGTAAACTTCCTTGCAATTTTGTTTTCACAGGCAAAGTTAGAAATGCCTCAGTAATGGCAAACTGCCTCAGTAATGGTCGGACTGTGTCAGTAATCATGGATGCCCTTCCCTTCACTGAGCTCCACCATCCTGGGTGGAGCTCACACTGTCATGCTGGCTGTAAAACTCTCAATCCAGTGGGTTTCAGTTTGCTGGTCTTTGTGGGTTGGGACCCACAGAGCCAGATCACTTGGCTCCCTGCCTTCAGTCCTTTATTTTTTCAGGGGAATCAGTGGCTCTGACTCACAGGCATTTCAGATGCCAGTTAAAACAGCCCCTCAGATTTGTATGGGAAACCTGAGGCACTGGCTGAAATGGCCACCCCGAGTTGTGCTGGAAACTCGCAGCCCTTGTAGATCCAGCAGGAATCTCCTGTGTGTGGGCTGTAAAGACCATGAGAGAAGTGCAATATCTGAATTGAGTGCCAGAGTGGCCAGAGAAGTCCCTTATGGCCTCCATTGGGTAGGACGGGGGATCCTCTAGCCCATTGCACTTCCTGGATGAGGCAGCACCCCATCTAGCCTTGGTTTGCCCTCCTTGGGCTACACCAACTGTTCAACCAGTCCCATTGAGATGAACCTGGTACCTCAGTTGAAAATTAGGAGCTCACTCACCTTCTCTTTCACTCTCACTGGGAACTGCACTCCAAAGCTGTTCCTATTTGGCCATCTTGGCAGAAACCCCCTTTTATCATTTATACTGACTTTTTAATCTTGATATCTATTTTGTTTGCTATAAGTATAGTGACTTCTGCTCTTCTTTGGTTTCCATTGGCATGAAGTATCTTGTTCTGTATTTTTATTATTAGCCTATGTGTGTCTTTATAGATAAAGTGTGTTTCTTTTAGGCAACAATGAGTCTTGTTTTTGTATACAGTCTATTTACTTTCTTTCTTTTGATTGGAGGGTAGAGTTCATTTACATATAATGTTATTATTAATAAGTAAGTACTTACTCTTCCCATATTGTGATTTGTTTTCTGGTCTTTATTTTTTTGTTCTTGTCGTCTACTAGTGAAAGTGATTTTCTCCAGTGACATAATTTAGTTTCTAGCTTTTTATCTTTTATGTGTCCATTGTAAGTTTTCTGATATGAGGCTGCCATGAGACTTGTGAATACTATTTCATAACCTAGTTTTTAACCTGGTAACAACTTAATACTATTTGCATGAACAAACAAAAAGAAAACTGTTAATTAAAAACTCTAACTTAAAAACCTTAATTTCCCCACTTTTTGACATTTTGTTAGTTCTATTTATATCTTATTGTACTTATTATGTGTGAAAATTTGTTGTAGTTGTTATTTTTGATTTGCTCATTGTTTCCTTCATGTACTTAGGGTAAGAGTAGTTTATACACCACAGTTACAGCACTATAAAATTCTGTTTTTTGTGTGTGTACTTATTAGTGACAGTGAGTTTTATGCTTTCAGATGATTATGTCTTGCTTATTAATGTCCTTTTCTTTCTGATTGAAATACTTTCTATGGCATTTGTTGTATGACAAGTCTGGTATTGATGAAATCCCTTAGCTTTTGTTTGTCTGGAAGAGTCTTTATTTCTCCTTCATGTTTGAAGAATATTTTCACTGTTATACTATTCAAGGGTAAAACATTTTTCTTTCTTTAGCACTTTAAGTATATCATTTCATTATCTCCTGGCCTTTAATATTTCCACTGAAATTTCTGCTGCCAAAAATACTGAAGCTTCTTTGTATGTTGTTTCATTTTTCTTGTTGCTTTTAGAATCTTTTATTTATCTTTCTTTTTTGTAGTTTGATAATTCAATGTCTTGAGGTAATCTTCGAGTTAAATTTTCTTGCTATTCTATAACTTTCTTGGACTTGGATATTAATTTTTTCCTAGTTTTGTCAAGCTCTCTGTTATTATCTGTTTGAATAAAGTTTCTACCACTATCATTTTCTCTCCTTTCTTTTTAAGGCAAAAATCTCTTAGATCGTCATTTTGAGAATATTTATAGATTCTGTAGGCATGCTTTGTTGTCTTTTTTTGTGTGTGTGTTTGTTCTCTGACTGTGTATTTTCAAGCAGCCTGTCTGAAGGTCACAGATTCTTTTTCTGTTTGATCAATGCTGCTATTAAAGAACTCTGATGCTTTCTTTAGTGTCAATTATATTTCTTAGCTCCAGGATTTCTGCTTGATTCTTCTTAATTATTTCAATGTATTTGTTAAATTTATCTGACAGAATTACAAATTCCATCTCTGTGTTACATTGAATTTATTTGAGTTTTATCACGACAACTATTTTGAATTCTCCATATTAAAATTCATGTATCTCTGTTTCTCCAGAATTGGACTTTGGTGCCTTATTTAGTTGATTTGGTGAGGTAATGTTTTCCTGAATTGTGTTGATGCTGGTAAATGTTCTTTGGTGTCTGGGAATTGAAGAGTTAGGCACTTATTGTGGTCTTTATTGTCTATGCTTATTTGTAGTTGTCCTTCTAAGGAAGGCTTTACAGATATTTGACAAGACTTGGGTGTTGAGATCTAAACCATATCTGCTTTAGGGAGCACCCAAAGTGCAGTAATGCTGTAGTTCTTTCAGCCTGGTGAGGTACTGACTTGATGGTCTTATTACTTTGATGGTATTACACTGACAGTATCTGGGAGATGTCTGTATATTACCTATCACAGCTTCTTGTAGTCTTCCCTTACTTTTTTCCATACATACAAATTCCCTCTCTCTGTTCTGAGCCATCCAGAGCTGGGGGTGCAGTGACAAAAGCACTTCTGTATACATCACCACCATAACTGCACTGGATCAGACCTGAAGCCAGCACAGCACTGGGTCTTGCCCCAAACCTGTGTTAACCACTCTTTTGCTATTGCCTATGTTCATTCAGAGCCTTGGAGCTTTACAATTAGCAGGTGGCAAACACAGCCAGGCCTGTGATTTTCCCTTCAGATCAATGAGGTCCCCTAGGATCTGGGAATGTCCTGAAATGCCATCAGGAAGTCAGGTTCCAGAGTTCAAGATTACCTGGTGTTCTATTGTACTGAGGCTGAAATGACACTCAAATTGCAAGATGCAGATCTTTTCACTCTTTCCTCCCCTTTCCAAAGACAATGGAGGTTGACTCCATAGCCACACCACCCCTGGCCATGATGAGCATTGCCAGACAACTGCTGATGTTCCCTTAAGACACATGGTCTTTTAAATCAGCTCTTGGTAAATGCTGCCTGGCCTGGGAGTCACCTTTCATTATAATGAGCTGCCCTCTGGCTTATGGCAAATACACAAATGCCATCCAAGTATCAAGTTCTGAAATTGTGGACTTCAAAAGCCCTTTTTGGTGTGCTACCTAAAGCCACAGAGTCTTGAAGTCTCCCTGAAGGTGCTCAATGTGGTACCTGGATAACACTGCTTGTTATTCTGGTCTCAAAGGTTCTTCAGTTAGCAGGTAATAAATGCTGCCAGGACTGGATTTTTTTCTTCATGGCAATGAGTTTCCTTCTGGCCCAGTATGTGTCTAGAGATGTTATCTGGGAGCTAGGGCCTGAAATGAGGGCCTTGTGACTCTGACTGTTAGCCCATCCTGCTGTGGCTGAGCTGGTATTCTGATTATTGGTTCTTATAAAGGTGTTTTTTATTTGTAGACAGTTGTTATCTTGTGGTTTCTTTGTGGGGGAGACAATTGATGAAGTTTTCTATTCCATAATCTTGCTTCTATCCTGTCATAGGATTCCACCATCTTGCTCCTATCCTGTGATAGAAACTTCATCAGTTGTTTTTGCTTTGTCTTTTGGAACACCAAAAATTCCAATATTCATCTGTCTATCTACCTACCTACCTACCTATTTTTAGTCAGAGTCTCACTCTGTCTCCCAGGCCAGAGTTCACTGGTGCTATCTCAGCTCACTGTAACCTCCACCTCTGGATTCAAGCAATTCTTGTGCTTCAGTCTCCCAGGTATCTGGAATTACAGGCATTCACTACCACAGCTGGCTAATTTGTGTGTTTTCAGTAGAGGCAGTGTTTTACCATTTACCCCAGGCTGGACTTGAACTCCCAAGCTCAAGTGATCCACTCACATTGGTCTTCAAAAGTGCTGGGATTACAGGCATGAGCCACTACATCTGGCCTGTCTGTATATAATTTCTTTGGCCAAAAGAATATCAGTGGTGTCTGTAATTTCCTTAGTAGCTTGGGGTATTGTTAGCGGAGGCTGTGGTAAAGTTTTGCTGGGGTTAGGGACACCAGAGGTTCAGTCATTGGGCCCCAGTGATGGCAGTGGTGGGCTTAGCATGCCTGTTTTGGGGCTGGCAGCAGTGTTATCAGGTCTGGGGAGACTAATTATTTGACCTCCATGTGACTTGCTCAGGTGCCAGCAGTAAGCAAGGTGGATGGAGAGCTTATTGAGCCCTAGGGCAGTGATTATGGCATGGATGATGGCAGTAGCAATGACAAGGATAACCTTTGGTTGCCAAGCATTCCATGCTGGTGTCAGTGGTGTCTGTGATGGGCTGCACAGACTAGTCTTCAGGACCACAGGTGGTGCATGTGTGGGTATCAGTTGTGGTAGTAGCTTCAAGTTGGGTAAGTGGTCTCAGAGAAGAGTGCTCAGGTGCCAGTGTTGTTAGACTTGTCTGAACAAAAGCCCTCATTTTAAGCACTATTTGGCTCCACACACTCACTGGCTTTTGTTATAATCACTCTGAGCCCATTAACCCTGCAGAAGAAAAGCATCAGGAAAGTTTTAAATATTTCTTCTTTGGAACACAGTTTGCAAGAAAAGGAAGTGTATTAAGAGGTGATGTAAGTACTCTTATTAGAAAAAGAAGCTCCTTGTGGCCAGAAGCTGACCAGTGCCCAAACCATGCAGAAGGGAGAAAATAATTACCAGGTTATGGGACAAAATTGTGGAGAGGGACTAAAGTTTCAAGATTAGAAGGCAGACTTTACCTGCTCTTAACTTAATCTAGTGCAATCCTTACTGTTTGTCATTGTTTGTTTTTGATGTATAAAGCCATGGGATCTGTTTATTGTATGTTCTCTGGTATAATTTGGAAATTAATCCACCAGCTTTTTTTTCTCATTCCAGTTGGTGGCTTGTCAACTCCTCTGCACTAATTGTTGCTTGTTTTCTGACAGTCAAGCACTATGTTCTCATGCACTGTGACCCTGGGGTGTCCAGGCTCCATTCTGCCTGCCATGGAAAACCTGCAGTTTTCTGAGCTGGTCACATATCTCTACATTTAATGTACATTGTCTTTTAAAGCAACGTTAAAACATTTATATATTCTTTCTTGCTGAGGTTTAAGCACCACAAGGAGCATTCATATAATGGAGAGATTGTGAACAACAGAGTGAGTCTCTGCCATAATTGGATTTATTATATTTTAAAACCAGCAGTTACATACTAAATGTTTCACAAAGTGTTTTTTTATAATTTTTATTTATTAAATACTGCAATTTAGAAAATTTAGAGGTTAAGCATTTATTTAAAATTCTTCTCTTGTAATTTGCAAAAAATGGAAAGCTTGTGTATCTATTTTTAAGCCAATTAATTAAAAATTCCTTGGGGTTAACTGGGCAGCAAAGTATAAGAAAATTTTAGTTTAGTGAAAAAGTCTAAGTAATGACAAATTAAGAAAATAAAAACAAAACTATACTTTCATCCCCTTTTCCTTCAATTGCTCTATTTTTTTTGTCAAGTTGTACAGCTTTATTTTTCTCCTTAATAATTATATATTATTTTAATGTGACTAGATTTTGTATCACTCCAGGCTGCAGTACAGTGGCATAATTATAGTTTACTGTAACCTCAAGTTCCTGAGCTCATGTGATCCTCCTGCCTCAGTCTTCAAAGTAGTTGAGACTACAAGTACATGCCACAATGCCAAAATAATTAAAGAAAATTTTTTAGTGAGAGGTGTCTTGCTCAGGCTGGTCTCAGGCTGCTCTCAAGCTTCTGGCCTCAGTTGATCCTCTGTCCTCAGCCTCCCAAGTAGCTGATGTTACAAGTGAGAGCTACTGAGCCCAGCTCTATATTTTTAAAACTATTTATCTCTTTAGTTTTTTTCTAAAGCATTCTCAATACCTTCACTCGAACTTTCAGGCTTTCAACTCAGTTGATTTTAATCCATGTTGCTATTCATACTGTTTATTCTATTGCTTATATACTTTTGTAATGTATTTAATATTTTGACTTTTAAATTCTTACTATTTATATGTATGTATGTATTTTTAGTTATATCTTTTGCAAGGCCTTGTGTCTGCCATGCTCCCCAGAGAAGAGAATGGACTTGGCTTTTTTGAGAAAAGAATTTTTATATCATAAGACTAAAACAACCCCTGTGGGAAATAAACAATATAAAAAGTATTTTAATCAAGGTTTCTTAGAAATTACAATCTGGGAGACACAAATCTAGCAAGAAGTTATGTTCCATTCAGGTGAGGTTAGAGAGGGGCACAAGTGAGAGATTTTAGCGCAGTCTATGATGGATGATGGTTGGTGGCCAGCTTAGAATGTATCTCAGCAATCATCAGCTTAATTTAGCACAGTTGTCTCTTCAGGCGGTTTTTGATTAGGCCTCGTATAAACAATCTGAGTCAAATGCAGCTGCTTTTTCAGGACATCTGTAATTTTCCCAGTTCAAACAGGTCGAATTCTGCCTGGGTGTGTATGAATATTAATTCAACTCCTCATGCCCTCCCAGTTTGTCTTTAGATACCTCTCATATAACCATCTCCATTTTGGATTTCATTTTATCAAAAATAAAGTGTGTAAGATTTTTCACTGTTAAGGAACAAAGAAAAACAGTGCTCACCGGTGATTACTCAGACCCCAGCCAGGAAGAAAGGACCAATATGTGCCTGACAAAAAGGCTTGGGAACTTACAGGTGATGTATTCCTCAAAAAGAATTGGCTCAAACCTTTAATCCCAGCACTTTGGGAGGCTGAGGTGAGCATATTACTGGAGGTCAGGAGTTCAAGACCAGCCTGATCAACATAGGGGAAGTAAAACTACAAAATTTACTAAACATACTAAAAGTTAAAAAAATTACCTGGGTATGATGGTGAGTTCCTGTAATCTCAGCTACTCTGGAGGCTGAGGCAGGAGAACCACTTGAACCCAGAAGGTAGAGATTGCAGTGAGCTGACATTGCACCAATACACTCCAGCCGGGGTAACACAGCAAGACTCCACCTAAAGAAAAAAACTGGACAAAGAATTGCACTAATGCTGGAAATTCTACTTCATAGATAACAAAAGTGTTTACAGAATAAAGCCCAGGTGTAGCCATAGAGTGGCATTACAATTCTTTTCCTCTAGACAAGAAACAAGCTTAAAAAAAGAAAAGAAATTCTAAGGTAAGAGACAAAATCTCTGGGAGGATGTACACCTAAGGTAAAGGCTCACTAAAAGGCCCCTAGAAGAAGACTGAGAATGCAGCTTCTTTCCTTCCCTGCATGCATTGTCAATAGGTTTTCCCTGGCCTTGTCCTTTTCACGTTGATCATTTTGATTATTGTATACTTTTATTCCCCACATAGACCTGATGCAATTCCCAAGTTGGAAGAGAAAACTACAGTGCCCTCATAGTTGTTTAAAAGAAACCTCAGCAAGTGAAGCAGAAGTTGATTTTTTTTTTCTAAAATCGTAGAAAGATATTCACCCTCCTGGGTCAGGAAATAATCTCTGCAACTATTGTTTTTAAAAAAGTCTGTGTTTTGAAGGCCATTGCTATACTCCATGAAAATACCTTCAGATTCTTAATTCTAGAAGTTCAAAGTGGCTATCTTCACTCCTTCCTTGTGTTAATACTAAAATAAACATGCACTCTGAGAAAGATGGACTTGGGTGTCTTATTCAGCAGCCAGAAAGTATGGCTGTTTTTCTCTTCTTCCTCATGCATCATGCTGTTGACTCTTCAGAATTTCATACTTCAAGGAGAAGTATTAGAGTCTATCTCATTTCAGCTTACACAAGTGAAATAAAAAGAATAAAAAGAACCAGAACTCTGAGTTTCTGGTAGAATGAGATTTTAATATAATATTCAATGCTAGCATTTACTATTTACAAAAAATAAATATTTCTCCTCCTCTCTGGATAAATAGCTTATGGGAAATAACTGTCAGGGAGATGGAGAAGGCCTGTCTTTTCTTCTGACTTTCAGTGATCTCAGAAAATGTCTCACAATATTCTTTACATTAAAGCTGCAGGAATTGAACCAGAATCCCAAATGCCTTAGTGGAGCCCTCTGTCTGAGAAAGAGGCTGTGCTTTTGCTGGTCTCAGTTTGCTCTGTCACTGACACAAGGCTCTACACTGGGGCCTGGTTACTATATGGAAGGGCCAAATTATGTTGGGGCTTCCCTCAGATTTATAACTCATCCTCCTACCCCATCTGCACTCTGGGCTCCAGGCACTGTGCTGGGCACTCAGTTCATTGACAGTACACATGTATCCCTGATATGTGAGTAATCAGTTAGCATTGCCCCATTTCACAGAGGACAAAACTAAATCCAGGGGAGGAGAGGCAACCCTGGCCACTTGCAGGACTGGGCAGTGGTGGTGCTGGAATCCCACTGTCAGCTTTTGGGCTCCCTCTGCTCACACTAAGCCCAAAGCTCCACTGAGCCTTATAAAACAAATGGAAACTGATTACTCCACCTCACAGCCCTAGGGTAAAACTGGGTCAGGCTCAATGTGGAGGACACTGAGCACAGAGCAGGTTGCATGTGAGTGGGGACTGCCATTGTTTCATGAGGCCCTCAGGTTTGGAGGTTTTCCTTCCGTCGTGTAACGACAGCTGGCTTAGGGTGTATCAGAGGGAGGAGCTTCCCCACTGTTTGTTGCAACAGCCACCTGCCCCAGCCAGAAATGTTCCAAAGTCCTTCAGAGAATTTCTCAGATAGCCACTCAATTGTATGGTGTTCTATTGCCCATGGGAGAAAGCCTGAACTTTCTATCATAGAAGGAATAATTTCTAGTGTTAGTCTGCATAGTAGAAAAACTATGGATAACACTATTTTAAAATACATTTTATAATGGCTAGAAGAGAAGACTTTAAATTCTTCCAACACAAATTTTTTCCAACACAAAGAAAATAATATCCATGTTTGAGGAGATGGATATTCTAAATACCCTGATTTGATTACTGTACATTGGATGCATGTATCAAAATATCACTCATGAACCCCAAATACATATGTAATTATTACATATCAATACTAAAAAATGCAAAGAAAAAAATATAAAAGTGACTCTCAACTAAGGAGAAATGACAATTTTTAAGTCTTAGAAAATCTGCTCACTCTAAATTGTAACTTATGAGACAGGATGTAAAGGGTTCTGTAAAGGGTTCTATAGTCATGTTTATGGTCCCAGACTTCCATGCATAGAGCTGCCTGGCTATGTGTGTGTCTGTGCACGGAAATACAGCAAGGCTTCTCTAGCAGGGCATTGTTTTCTCACTGAGATATTTGCCAGTGTTTTGAAACCTGCCTGGCTTTCTGGTTATTTTAGTACATAACTAATTATTTCTACTGGCAACTGTTAGTAAAGACTCTACTAAAGAGAGAGAGAGAGAAAAAAAAAACTGCTCCCTGTCAAACAAGAACTGTCTCGGCTGAAGTATCAAGAAAGCTGTACAATTAAAATAAGATTCTAGTTCCCCACTGACTGAATGGACCCCCACACTTGTGGTCAAAGGAAACCAAAGAAAAACTTAAAAACTTAGTGTTCAGCCATAGCGGGATGAAAGGTAAAACATTTCTCAATATACACCCTCTCTTTTATGTTTTAGACACAACAACTAAGTAGCAGTAATGTAAAATGGAGATCATAAGACTGACAGAACATACTATTTGTGGCAATAAGAAAACAAATTATAAAGAAGACGTAAGGTCATGCCAGGCAAGGGTTAAGTCATACAGCCTGACACTTAAATGATAAATGATGTTGCAATTGCTCACAATATTTTTCTTTTTCTCTAGCAACTAAATAAGCAGTAACCTTGAATAAAGCAATATTAAAGCAATCCATTTCTCCACCAGATGCAGACTGACTCTCTGAGCCCCTATTTCACTAGCCATAAATACAGCTTTAATTGGAGATTTCTGTAACTTTCTTCTGATAAGACCACTAACCTCGTCCTGGATGGTGTTCTGTGTGGGAGACGTGGGAGAGGAGAAGAAAATACACACACAATACCTTCAATGGTAAACAATCTTTATCCCATGTGAGTGGCAAAGCAGATATAAAAAGCAAATGATATCATAAGCAAATTGATATAATAAGCAATTGCATTGGGAAGGAGAGAAGGGGAAAATATGTATGTGTGTGTGTATATATACATATATATATATATATTTTTTTAACACTCACCAGACTATGGAGGACTCACCACCAGACTGGGAAGCCTGGGCTACCCTTCAGAGAATTCACAGGTGTCTTCAGAGAACAGACACCTGTCCATGCACAGATAAGACTGTGCCATGAAGCTTCAGCACAGTCTTGGACCCTAGCTCTTTTTGTAATGAGTTGCTTGACATGAGGCCCAGTAACAAGGGCCTTTCATGACTGGGCTCAAGGAACACAAAAAGGTAGATTTGTTTTGTGATTATCTGTCATTTTTCAACAATTAAAGTATAGGAATAGATTGAAATAGAGATTTCTCCAAAACAGCGCTGAATGAATGCCTCAAGGGGCTCAAGCAACCTGTTCTGGGACTTGGTGACTGTTGTTTGTGTCCATGTTCAATTGAGTTCAAAATTTATATTTAACTTTTCCTCCACAGCTGATTTACAGAGATTGCATACTCAGATGTCTTTGTGCTCTGAAAAGACCTTTTGATGTTTAGGACCTAATTGTAAGGTAATATATTTAAATGCTGCATCTCCACTTTAAAGTGAACATGGGTCATATGTTACATGAGTGTTTGATCAATACATATGTGGCAGAACCACTGTCATGAATATTCATTGTTCCTCCGTAACTTGTGAAATATGTATGTTTAGCTAACCTGTTCAGCATAAAGTTCTTAGCCCAACCCCTCCTCCTTTCCAAAGTGCTTGTCTCTGTGCTCTTGGCTAAAAACACACTTCCCAGCCTGTGGAATGGGCACTTTGCAGATTTTAACCCTCCACAAGAAATAAATGCTCATTCTCTTCTAACTTTATATCTTGTATTTTTTTTTTTAAGTTAACAAAGCTGATATTGACAATCTTAGTGTCAAGAAATAGTCTACTTCCTTCCTTCACTAAGGAAGGAGACATCTTAGATACCATTTTCAAGTTATTTTTTTATTTTTGGTTTTTGTAGAGACATGGTCTTGTTATGTTTCCTAGTCTGGTCTTAAACTCTTGTGATGAAGCAATCTTTTCATCTCAGTCTCTCAATGTGCTTAGAATATAGGCATGAGCCATCACACATGGCCACAGATACAAATTTTTAAGTAGATCATTGTTTAGCCACTAAAGTGAAATACTATTTTTATGACATATTATGATTTTGTACATTGGGTGAGTGTAAACTTTTTTCTGATGTTACACCCTGAATTATTCTTTCCTCTTAAGTGCTGTTGGACCTGTGACTTGTTATAGACAATTAAATATGGTGGTCATGACAAGGAGACAACCTTGTCATTACATTTTATTATATGAGAGGCCATCTTAGCTGACTGAATAAAGAGAGATTCTTTTGCTGGCCTATGGAGGTGTCACATCAAGAAACAGCAATTTACCTTCAGTGGACAGCCAGGGTGAAGGTCAACATTCAGCCATGCAACCACAAGCAAATAAATTCTGCCAAAAACCCAAGTGAGCTTGAAAGCAGATTCTTTCCCTGAGGAGTTGACAGATGACAAAAAAAAATTATTGACATCTTGATTACAGCCTTGTGAGAATCTTAGCAGAGAACCCAGCTAAGCTGTTATAGAACTCCTGATCCATAGAGACTGAGATAATAAATGAATGTGTTATTGAGGCCGCCACAATTGTAGTAGTTTGTTACACAGACAAAAGATAATATGTGTGTCTTTTTGAGCTCCTCCTTTCTTTCATTGGAAAATCTGCTGGAAATAAACAAAAGATTAAAATTTTGCCTTGTAGAGGTACTGGAACAGATGTTTTATATTTTAAATCTATTTAAGTGTTACTACAACCTTTTGCGATGACTATTGCTACCCCCATTTTACAAAGAGGAGATCTGAGGCTAATTGCTGAGATTCTCTTTGTGAAAATATACTGTTTAGTGTGTTTGGTAGTTGGTAGCATGTTACTACTTGAAGAAGGAGGGGAATTGGTATTGATTTAATGGAAAATTGTGTAAAGTGTTTTTTTGGTAATCTAGGAGAAGATGTGGTGAAGAATTTTAGAAATTTACTTCAGGAGTGAATAAGAGTTTAGAGGAAGCAGTGATACATCCTGGAAAAGTGTTATCCTTCCAGTCAAGTAAATGTCATCTGATGGTGAATGGTGAGAAGGGCAGAAACCTATGGTGCAGTGTAGGGGAAAAGATTTGATGAAAGCAAGTGTCTCAGATTCTGATTGAATCAGGTTCTCCCAGGCCCTCACTCATTTTCTCAAAACAATTTTAGTAAGAACCCTAGTGTGGTCCTACCAACTTCTCTAGTATTGACCCACACGTTCTTTTCTTGCACACAGGAAGGCCACATGTAAAAATGTGTGTGAAACTATTCTATTTGAAGTGTATCTCTGTGCCCTAGGATCTAGATAAAACCTCACCTTTTAAATTCTTGATGCTTTTTTCTTATGGCTCACAGTATAATATTCTCAAAAATTAGGCAAATATTCTGATGTTTTCTTAATTTTACAAGGGGAGAATTGTTGTCCACAGATTATTAGTTTCTGGAAAGACCACAATGAACAGCTCTGGGCCTGATTGTCATTTTGGGGACTACTTTAGGGCTGCATACTCAGGGACAATGATCATTCTGCACTCACAGAAAAATCCCGACATGAGAGGGACATTTTGCTAGGCATGCCACCTGGTGAACAGGACTGAAAAATGAGACCTGCTGATGACTTGCTCATCAGCTTAGGGGCTTGAGGGCTCTTTTTAATCAGGGATTTAAAGGCTGTCCTCATGTACATTAGGTCTTTTCACATAATCCCATATTTCTTGGAGGCTTTGTTCCTTTCTTTTTACTCTTTTTTCTCTAATCTTGCCTTCTCATTTTGTTTCATTGAGTTGATCTTCAACTTCTGATATCCTTTCAGAGGACTGGTTAGTTTGGCCATTGAAACTTGTGTATGCTTTGTGAAGTTCTTGTATTGTGTTTTTCAGCTCCTTCAATTCATTTATATTCTTCTCTGAGCTGTTTATTCTCATTAGCATTTCATCAAACCTTTTTTCAAGTTTCTTAGTTTCTTTGATTGGGATAGAACATGTTCTTTTAGCTCAGAGAAGTTTCTTATTACCCATCTTCTGAAACCTGTTTGTGTCAGTTCATCAGACTCATCCTCCATTGTTCCATTGCTGGTGAGGAGTTGTGATCCCTTGGAAGTGGAGAGTCATTCTGGGTTTGGGTGTTTTCATCCTTTTTGTGCTGGTTTCTTCCTATCTTTGTGGATTTATTTACCTGTGATCTTTGTAGTTGGTGACTTTCAGATGGGGTCTCTGAGTGGACATCCTGTTTGTTGCTGAAGAAGTTATTTCCTTCTGTTTCTTAGTTTTCCTTCTAACATTCAGGCCTCTCTGCCATAGGACTGCTGAAGGTCCACTTCAGACACTGCCTGCCTGGGGATCACCTGCAGCAGCTGCAGAACAGTAAGGGTTGCTGCCAATTTCTTCTTCTGCTATCTTTGTCCTGAAGGATACCTGCCAGATGTCAGTCTGAGCTCTCCTTTATGAGGTAACTCTTTCAATTTATGGGGGTCAGGGAGCTGCTTGAAGAGACAGTCTGTCCTTTATAGGAGCTCAAGTGCTGAGCTGTGAGCTCTGTTGTTCCATTCAGAGCTGCTGGGCAGGTTCATTTAAGTCTGCTGCAGCAGAACTCTTAACAGCCTTTTTTTCCCCAGTTGCTCTGTCCTGTGAAGGTAGGGCTTTATTTATAAGTTTCTTTCATGGTGCTGCCTTTTTTCAGGGATGTCCTGCCCAGTGAGGAGGCAGCCTAGTCACATTCTACCAGCAGAGGTGTTGCTGATCTGCTGTGGTCTCCCAGCTGCCATGTGAACTTCCCTGCAGTCCTGTTTACAGGGGTATAGTTAGAACTGCCTCAGCAATGGTGGCCTGCCTCTATAATGGCAGACTCTCTCTGTAATGGTGGAGTGCCTTGGCAATGGCTGGCTGCCTTGGTAATGGCAGACTGCCTCAGCAATGGCGGACCACCTCAGCAATGGCAGACTACCTTGGTAGCGGTGGACTGCCTCGGTAATGGCAGACGCCCCTCCCCTACAGAGCTGGACTGTCCCAGGTTCAGCTGTGCTTGCTGTGAGACTCTCAACCCAGAGCATTTCAGGTTGCTGGTCTTTGTGAGGGTGGGACCAGCCATGGCTGATCACCTGGCTCCCTGCCTCAGACCCCTTTTGTTTCAGTTGAATGGGTGACTCTGTCTCCCAGGTGTTCCAGTCACCAGTTGAAATGGTGCCCGGATTTGTGTGAGTTATTGTGTGGAGACCCACTGCACTGGCTGAAACAGCCATGCTGGGGGCTCATGGTGCTTTTTCACTCAGGAATCTCCTGGCATGGCTCCGTGTTTCAGTCCTCTTTTTTTTCCATTGAACAGGTTACTCTGTCTCCCAAGCATTCCAGTCGCCAGTTGAAAAGGTACCCTGATTTGTGTGAGATTTTGTGTGAAGACCCACTGCTTAGGCTAAAACAGCCACTCTGGAGACTTGTGGCACTTTTTCACCTGGGAATCTCCTGGCCTGCCTCCCTATTTCACTCCCAAGTGCTCCAGTCACCAGCTGAAATGGTGTCCAGATCCATGTTAGTTTTTTGTGCAGAGATCTGCCATGCTGGCCGAAACAGCCACACTGGAGACCCGTGACACTCCTCCGCCTGGGAATCTCCTGGTCTGTGGGCAATAAAAATCCATCTGGAAATGCGGTGACCACTCACCCACTGCACACTGGCTGGGAGCTGCAATCCAGAGTTGCTCCTACTCGGCCACCTTGTGAAACACTGCCAAATTGTTTTTTAAAGTGGTTGTTTTTTACACTCCCACATACAATGTGTGATTCTTTTATATTTTTATATCTTTGGCAATCTTTTTTTTGCCTCTTTGTTACAGCTATTCTTGTAAGTATCTCGTTGAGCTTTTGATTTGCATTTCTCTAAGTTAATAATGTTGTATATTTTTACATTTATTGACAATTTATGTTTTTATTTGTAGAAATTTTAAATTCAAATTCTTTGCACATTTTAAAAGTAGTCAATTGTCTATTTATTATTGATTTGTAAGACTGAGTGATTTGAGCAAGATGGCTGAATAGACACAGCAAGGCAATAAAAGCTGCCACCAAGGGACCAAGATGACCGGCATGCTCTTAACAGATCTTCAGAAGGCAGCCACTGGGAGCGGATGAAGGAAAGGCACAAAAGCTGAACTGAAGAGTTGGAAGACAGGAACCTTGTACAGGGCTAAAGCACAGTGGAACTCATTTCTGGCCCCAATAACCCTGAGAGTTTAACTGGCAAGGAGCTACCTGCTTTCCCCACTGGCCTCTGGAATCCCAGGGGCACAGACCCCCTGACCACCATGGAAAATGAGTTGAAAGAAGAGCTGCTTAGAGAAGTGAGAGGGAAGCATGCCAGCCAATGCATATCCCAGAGGGTTTGGTGTGGGAGCATCTGTAGTGAAGCCTGTCTAGGGATACCCATATCCCTAGGCTTAACTGGCTCCCAAAAGAAAGTTTACCCCCAGGGGGAATTTTGGACATAAACTCTGTAGGGTGATCTGGCCCATTAGATTGAGCTGTTTTGACCAGAAAACTCCTTGATCTACTGGCCTCTCCTGTGGCCCCAATTTGGCCATGCCTGCTTGAAGTGCAGCCTTGGGTGCCCTGGTGCCTGCATCATAGCTCCTGCACTGGGAGGTCATGCCTGACCAGAAGAAACCTCCAGTGTGGTGACCCCATCCAGGCATCAGCCTGCCTCCTTCCTCTTCTCACTGCAGTTTTTCCTCCAGACTCATGGCCACCCCACACTTCACTGTGCTGGTGTGTGTGTGTGTGTGTGTGGCGGGGGAGGCATGGGAGAATCTCACCTTCTGTGCCTTGCTAGTGCACATGTGTATATGCATTCTGCCCTGCCACTGTGGCTGGTGGGAATATACTCTAGGCCCCCACACCTGCTATACCACCATTGCAGTCAGAGCCTTGGCAGACACAGAGCTCACCAGCCCCACCACCACCAACACCCTGCACCTTTGCCAACACTGCCATTGGAGTACAGCTAAGCACAAAGAACGTCAGACTTTCCTCAGTCCTGAGCAGCCACCTTTACCTGAAATGAATAAACACAAAGCCAGTTGACTAAGCCAAACTTATATCACAACCAGCTTCATTATATTTTATGGCCCTCCACATACGTTCAAAAGTATTATGCATAGAGTTACTAAACTCTGTGCCTCTCACACATGGAGAATTAGGAGTACCAAATCACACAAAGGACTATCAATGTTTTCCTTACTATTAGAAGCAGTGTCCTTAGCATTTTGTGGTCTAATCATATTAAGCAGCCAACTCCAGAAACCTCAAAGCCAACTAAAAAATCCATCATTAAAATTCTGTTCCTTTGGCCCCACTGCTGGTACCAAATTTTGCATGAGAGTTTTCTAAAGAAGTGGAACTAGTAGAGGTATATATAAAGGGGAGTTTATTAGGATAATTGACACACACAATCACAAAGTGAAATCCCATAATAGGCTGTCTGGAAGCTGAGGAGCAAGGAAGCTGGTTCGAGTCCCAAAACATCAAAAGTAGGGAAGCAGTCTGTGGTTGAAGTCCTGAGAGCCCCTGATAAATTGCTAGTGTAATTTCAAGAATACAAAAGCTGAAGAGTTCAGAGTCAGATGTATGAAGGCAGGAAGCACTCAGCCTGAGAGAAAGATGAAGGCAGGAAGACTTGACAAGTGTTTTCATTCCACTTTCTCCTGCCTGCTTTATTCTAACCATACTGGCAGTTGATTAGATGATGCCCACTCAGATTAAGGGTGTGTCTTCCTCTGCCACTCCACTTACCCAAATGTTAATCTCTTTTGGCAACTCCCTCACAGCCACACTCATAAATGATACTTTGCATCCTTCAATTCAGTTACACTGACACAATATTAACCATCACCCAGATGACAAAATTCTATATCTAGGGAACCCCATCATCTCAGCAGCAAAGTTCTCATGCTGATAAACAACTTCAGCAAAGTTTCAGAATACAAAATTAATGACAAAAATTACTATTAATTTCTATATATCAACAATGGTAGAGCTGAGAGCCAAATCAGAAGAAATATTGCCACAAATAGAACAAAATACTTAGGAATACAGCTAACCAGGAATGTGAAAGATTTCTACATGGAGAACTAGAAAACACTGCTCAATAAGTTAGAAATAAAACAAACACGTAAAAAAACTTCCCATGCTCATGAGTGGGAAGAATTAATATTGTTCGAATGGGCAAACTGCTCAAGCAACTTACAAAATAAATGCTATTCCTGCCAAACTACTTATGACATTCTTCATAGAAATAGAAGTAACTATGTTAAAATTATATAAAGCCAAAAAATAGCATGACTTATTAGTGCAATCTTAAGCAAAAAAAATAAAGCTAGAGGCATCAGTCTACCTAACTTTAAACTCTGTCATAGGGCTTAATCAAAGTAGACACATAGAGCAATCAAACAGAACACAGAGATCAGAAATAAGGCCACACACAGGTATCTGATATTCAACAAACTTACTAATACAAACAATGGAGAAAGGGCTTCCAATTCCATAAATGGGTGTGGGATAACTGACTAGTCATATGCAGAAGATTGAAACTGATTATAGTTTTCTTTACACCAGACATACACAAAAATTAACTCAAGATGGATTAAAGACTTAATGGTAAATCCCCAAACTATAAAAACTCTGACAGATAACCTAGAAAATACAATTTTGGACATAGAAAGAAGAAAAACATTTTATGACAAAGATGCCAAAAGCAAGCACAACAAAAGCAAAAATTGACAAATGAGATCTAACTGAACTTAAAAATCTGCACAGCAAAATAAACCATCAACAGAGTCAATAAACGATCTTCAGAATGGAAGAAACTTTTTTACAGACTACATATCTGACAAGTATCTAATATTCGGCATCTCTAGGAAACTTAAATTTACAAGAAAAAACAAACAACCCCATTAAAAAATGAGCAAAGACTATTTTCAATAGAAGACATACATGTACTCAACAAGCATATAAAAAAGGTCAGCATCACTGATGATTAAAAAAATGCACAAATCCAAACTACAATGAGATACCATCTCACACTAGTCAGAATGACTATTATCAAAATATTAAAAACGACTGGTGCTGGTGAGGTTTTGGAGAAAACGGAACACTTACACACTGTTGGTGAGAGTATAAATTACATCAAACATTGTGAAAATGTGCAGCAGCATGGCCATTCTGTAAAACCTAAAAACAGAACTATCATTCAACCCAGCAATTTTGTTACTAGGTATATATCCAAAGTAATAAAAATGGTTCTGTCATAAAGGCACATGTATCTGTATGTTTACTGCAACACTATTCACAGTGGCAAAGATTTGGAATAAACATAAATGTCTAGCAATTGTGGACTGGATAAAGAAAATGTGATATATGCCATGAAGCCATAAAAAGGGATGATTTTATGCCTTTTCCAGTGATGAATAAAGCTTGAAACCATCATTCTCAGCAAACTGACCCAGGAACAGAAGACCAAACACCGCATGTTCTCACTCATAAGTGGGTGTTGAACAATGAGAACACGTGGACACAGGGAGGGGAACATCACTAACTGGGGCCTGTCAGAAGGTGGGGGCTAAGGGAGGGATAGCAGGGGGTGGGGGATAGGGGAGGAATAGCATTAGGAGAAATACCTAATGTAGATGACAGGGTGATGGATGAGTGAACAGCCATGGCAAGTGTGTGCTCATATGCTTTGCTCACTTTTTTATGGGGTTGTTTCTTTCTTGCAGATTTGTTTAAGTTCTTTGTAGATTCTGGATATTAGGCCTTTGTCAGGTGAAAAAGTTGCAAAAATTTTCTCCTATTCTGTAGGTTGCCTGTTCACTCTGATGATAGTTTCTTTCACTGTGCAGAAGCTCTTAAGCTTACTTACATCCCATTTGCCAATTTTGGCTTTTATTGCCATTGCTTTTTGTGTTTTAGTCAGGAAGTCCTTGCCTATGCCTATGTCCTGAATGGTATTGTCTAGGTTTTCTTCTAGGGTTTTTATGGTCTTAGGTCTTACATTTAAATCTTAAGTCCATCTGGAGTTAATTTTTGTGTAAGTTGTAAGGAAGGGATCCATTTTTAACTTTCAGTACATGGCTAGCCAGTTTTCCCAACACCATTTATTAAACAGGGAATCCTTTCCCCATTGCCTGTTTTTGCCAGGTTTGTTAAAGATCAGATGGTTGTAGATGTGTAGCATTACTTCTAAGGCGTCTGTTCTGTGTCATTGGTCTATATCTCTGTTTTGGTACCAGTACCATGCTGTTTTGATACTGTAGCTTTGTAGTATTATTTGAAGTATAAAATCCCCTCATTTTTTTGTATAGTGTTTTTTGAAGAAAGATTTTATTTTTTTTATTGTTATTTTTGAGACAGGGTGTTGCTCTGTCACTCAGGCTGGAGTATAGTGGTGTGATCTCAGCTCACTGCAGCCTCCGCCTTCTGGATTTAAGCGATTCTCATGTCTAAGCCTCCCAAGTAGCTGGGATTACAGGCATGTACCACTGTGCTCAGCTAATTGTTGTATTTTTAGTAGAGATGAGGCTTCACCTTGTTGCCCAGGCTGGTCTAGAATTCCTAACTTAAGGCGATCTGCCTGCCTCAACCTCTCAAAGTGCTGGAATTACAGATGTGAACTCCATGCATATCCTGAATAAAGAAAGATTTTAAACTTGAGAGATTACAATTCATAACTTTTTACTGTTCTTTTGGTGTAACATGTAAACAAACCTATTACCTAATATGCAATTTAAAATCTTACTCAAGTCTCTCTCTAAGAATTCTATAGTTTCATTTCTTACATATCTTTATGTTTGTAATCGATTTTGAGTATTGTTTGTATGATTTGAGTTAGGAATTCAACTTGCTCCTTTTTCTTGTGAAATTTTTACCCAGCATGATTTGTAAAAAACACTTCTTTCCCCATAGAAATTTCTTGACTTCTTGGTGAAAATTAATTTACCATTCATAAAAGTGCTTATTACTAAACTTTCAAACCCATTCCATTGACTTAGATAAATCTTTCTTTAGTACCATATTTTCTTGAATACTGTTACTTTGTATAAAAATTGTTATTGAAAAATGTGAAAAATCAAATATTGTTTTTATTTTCAAGATTATTTTGGGTATTCAGAGTTTTTTCATCGTTATTCAAATTTAAAAATAAGATTGTTACTTTTATAAAATGATAGTTCAGAATATGAGAAGATGGCATTAAATTTTTTATTAATTTGAGGAGTAATATGATTTTAATAATATCATATCCTTGAAAATTAGACTTTTAAAAATTCAGGGTTTTTTTTGGCTTTTAGTTAGCTTTATTCTTAAATGGTTCTTTCTGATATAATTAGAGTGAAATAGTTCTTGTAATTATATTTTCAGATTACTTATACCTAGTATATTCAATTGCAACTGAATTTTATATGTTGGTTTTGTATCTTTTTGCCTTGCTGAACTCATTTAATTGTTCTGCTAGATTTTAACAAATTTCTTACAGACTTTTATATACAAATTTATGAAAGAATAAAAGACTTTAGCTTCTTTTCCAATTAGGAGCATTTTATTTATGTTTCGTACATAATTTATCTTGGTAACACCATTAGTTTAAGCTCAGTAGCGTGGTAAAAGTTGACATTCTTGTCTCATTGCCAGACTTTGAGGTGCAGCACCTAGGCCTTCAACATTAAATATATTAGCTATAAAGGTTTTATAGGTTCCCTAGTTCTAGGAAGTTTCCTTTGATTCCTAATTTGCTAAGGGTTTTATAATGAATGAATAAATGTTGTATTTGTCACAAGCTTTCAAGTGTCTATTGAAGGAATCATTTCATATTCATTATTCTATAATATTTCCTACTCTGTGTTTGTTAATTTTTGGATATGAAGCCAACATTGCATTTGTAAATATTTTGTCATAGTGTATAAAAAATTTTTGTATGTTGCTGAATTCAGCTGGCTAATACTTTTGAAAAATTCATGTTTCTGTGTTTGTCAGGGACATTCACTCATATTATTCTTTGTTTTCATAAGAATTCATTTAATCTGTAACAATGGGAACAATAAATAATAATACAAAGTGAAAGAAAACAGATGATAAAAATGATGGCATAAAAAAACCCCAATGAAAGGAGATTTAAAAATTAATAGTTTGTACTGTGTTTTCTTCTTTTTAAAATTGTACTTTAGGTTCTGGGGTAGATGTGCAGATCATGGAGCATTGCTGCATAGGTACATACATGGCAAGGTGGTCTGCTGCCTCCATCTCTCCGTCACTTAGATCTAGCATTTCTCCTGTTATCTCTATCCAACCTCTCCACACCCTGCTGTTCCTCCACTAGTTCCCCCAACAGACCCCAGTGTGTGATGTTCCCCTCCCTGTGTACATGGGTTCTCATTGTTCAACACCTACCTATGAGTGAAAACATGCAGTGTTTGGAATTCTGTTCTTGTGTCAGTTTGCTGTGAATTATGGTTTCCGAATTCATCCATATCCCTACAAAGAACATGAACTCATCATTTTTTAAATTGCATTTTAGGTTTTGGGGTACATGTGAAGAACATGCGAGATTGTTGCATAGGTACACACGTGGCAGTGTAATTTGTTGCCTTCCTCCCCTTCACCTATATTTGGCATTTCTCCCCATGCTATCTCCCCCCAACTCCCCATCCCCCACTGTCCCTCCCCTATTTCCCCCCAACATACCCCAGCGTATAGTGCTCCCCTCCCTGTGTCCATGTGTTCTCATTGTTCAACACCTGCCTATGAGTGAGAACATGC